>JAWQFJ010029546.1:22500-32965 GCA_034096865.1 Theodoxus fluviatilis | reverse complement strand
ACACTACACAACATGACAGGTGTACTTCTGACCGACACTACACAACATGACAGGCGTACTTCTGACGCACACTACACAACATGACAGGCGTACTTCTGACGCACACTACACAACATGACAGGTGTTCTTCTGACGCACACTACACAACATGACAGGCGTACTTCTGACGCACACTACACAACATGACAGTTGTACTTCTGACGCACACTACACAGCATGACAGGCGTACTTCTGACGCACACTACACAACATGACAGGTGTACTTCTGACGCACACTACACAACATGACAGGCGTACTTCTGACGCACACTACACAACATGACAGGTGTACTTCTGACGCACACTACACAGCATGACAGGCGTACTTCTGACGCACACTACACAACATGACAGGTGTACTTCTGACGCACACTACACAACATGACAAGTGTACTTCTGACGCACACTACACAGCATGACAGGCGTACTTCTGACGCACACTACACAACATGACAGGCGTACTTCTGACGCACACTACACAACATGACAGGCGTACTTCTGACGCACACTACACAACATGACAGGCGTACTTCTGACGCACACTACACAACATGACAGGCGTACTTCTGACGCACACTACACAACATGACAGGCGTACTTCTGACGCACACTACACAACACGACAGGCGTTCTTCTGACGCACACTACACAACATGACAGGTGTACTTCTGACGCACACTACACAACACGACAGGCGTACTTCTGACGCACACTACACAACATGACAGGTGTACTTCTGACGCACACTACACAACATGACAGGTGTACTTCTGACGCACACTACACAGCATGACAGGCGTACTTCTGACGCACACTACACAACACGACAGGCGTTCTTCTGACGCACACTACACAACATGACAGGTGTACTTCTGACGCACACTACACAGCATGACAGGCGTACTTCTGATGCACACTACACAACATGACAGGCGTACTTCTGACGCACACTACACAACATGACAGGCGTACTTCTGACGCACACTACACAACATGACAGGCGTTCTTCTGACGCACACTACACAACATGACAGGCGTACTTCTGATGCACACTACACAACATGACAGGCGTACTTCTGACGCACACTACACAACATGACAGGCGTACTTCTGACGCACACTACACAACATGACAGGTGTACTTCTGACGCACACTACACAACATGACAGGCGTACTTCTGACGCACACTACACAACATGACAGGCGTACTTCTGACGCACACTACACAACATGACAGGTGTACTTCTGACGCACACTACACAGCATGACAGGCGTACTTCTGACGCACACTACACAGCATGACAGGCGTACTTCTGACGCACACTACACAACATGACAGGCGTACTTCTGACGCACACTACACAACATGACAGGCGTACTTCTGATGCACACTACACAACATGACAGGCGTACTTCTGACGCACACTACACAACATGACAGGCGTACTTCTGACGCACACTACACAACATGACAGGCGTACTTCTGACGCACACTACACAACATGACAGGCGTACTTCTGACGCAACACGACAGGCGTACTTCTGACGCACACTACACAACATGACAGGTGTACTTCTGACGCACACTACACAACATGACAGGCGTACTTCTGATGCACACTACACAACATGACAGGCGTACTTCTGACGCACACTACACAACATGACAGGCGTTCTTCTGACGCACACTACACAACATGACAGGCGTACTTCTGACGCACACTACACAACATGACAGGTGTACTTCTGACGCACACTACACAACATGACAGGCGTACTTCTGACGCACACTACACAACATGACAGGCGTACTTCTGACGCACACTACACAACATGACAGGCGTACTTCTGACGCACACTACACAACATGACAGGCGTACTTCTGACGCACACTACACAACATGACAGGCGTACTTCTGACGCACACTACACAACATGACAGGCGTACTTCTGACGCACACTACACAACATGACAGGCGTACTTCTGACGCACACTACACAAAATGACAGGCGTACTTCTGACGCACACTACACAACATGACAGGCGTACTTCTGACGCACACTACACAACATGACAGGTGTACTTCTGACGCAACATGACAGGCGTACTTCTGACGCACACTACACAACATGACAGGTGTACTTCTGACCGACACTACACAACATGACAGGCGTACTTCTGACGCACACTACACAACATGACAGGCGTACTTCTGACGCACACTACACAACATGACAGGTGTTCTTCTGACGCACACTACACAACATGACAGGCGTACTTCTGACGCACACTACACAACATGACAGTTGTACTTCTGACGCACACTACACAGCATGACAGGCGTACTTCTGACGCACACTACACAACATGACAGGTGTACTTCTGACGCACACTACACAACATGACAGGCGTACTTCTGACGCACACTACACAACATGACAGGTGTACTTCTGACGCACACTACACAGCATGACAGGCGTACTTCTGACGCACACTACACAACATGACAGGTGTACTTCTGACGCACACTACACAACATGACAAGTGTACTTCTGACGCACACTACACAGCATGACAGGCGTACTTCTGACGCACACTACACAACATGACAGGCGTACTTCTGACGCACACTACACAACATGACAGGCGTACTTCTGACGCACACTACACAACATGACAGGCGTACTTCTGACGCACACTACACAACATGACAGGCGTACTTCTGACGCACACTACACAACATGACAGGCGTACTTCTGACGCACACTACACAACACGACAGGCGTTCTTCTGACGCACACTACACAACATGACAGGTGTACTTCTGACGCACACTACACAACACGACAGGCGTACTTCTGACGCACACTACACAACATGACAGGTGTACTTCTGACGCACACTACACAACATGACAGGTGTACTTCTGACGCACACTACACAGCATGACAGGCGTACTTCTGACGCACACTACACAACACGACAGGCGTTCTTCTGACGCACACTACACAACATGACAGGTGTACTTCTGACGCACACTACACAGCATGACAGGCGTACTTCTGATGCACACTACACAACATGACAGGCGTACTTCTGACGCACACTACACAACATGACAGGCGTACTTCTGACGCACACTACACAACATGACAGGCGTTCTTCTGACGCACACTACACAACATGACAGGCGTACTTCTGATGCACACTACACAACATGACAGGCGTACTTCTGACGCACACTACACAACATGACAGGCGTTCTTCTGACGCACACTACACAACATGACAGGTGTACTTCTGATGCACACTACACAACATGACAGGCGTACCTCTGACGCACACTACACAACATGACAGGTGTACTTCTGACGCACACTACACAACATGACAGGCGTACTTCTGACGCACACTACACAACATGACAGGCGTACTTCTGACGCACACTACACAACATGACAGGCGTACTTCTGACGCACACTACACAACATGACAGGCGTACTTCTGACGCACACTACACAACATGACAGGCGTACTTCTGACGCACACTACATACACCACGACAGAATAATAACAAAGATGAGCAGCGGAAAAAAGATGAAGAAGCGTGTAAGTCTTTTGAAGGAATGGAAAAGTTTTCAAATAAAAATGAGCAAGGCATTACAAAATTGACGAAATGTGCGATTTACAAAACCAGCCTGAGGACGGCAGGTGGCCGGTGGAGAGGGTTTTGGGGATTAGCAACGAACAATGAGGACAACGCAGGAACAAGGAGACAGTGGAGAGGGTTTTGGGGATTAGCAACGAGCAATGAGGACGACGCAGGAACAAGGAGACAGTGGAGAGGGTTTTGGGGATTAACAACGAGCAATTAGGATGACGCAGGAACAAGGAGACAGTGGAGAGGGTTTTGGGGATTAGCAACGAGCAATGAGGACGACGCAGGAACAAGGAGAGAGTGGAGAGGGTTTTGGGGATTAGCAACGAGCAATTAGGACAACGCAGGAACAAGGAGACAGTGGAGAGGGTTTTGGGGATTAGCAACGAGCAATAAGGACAACGCAGGAACAAGGAGACAGTGGAGAGGGTTTTGGGGATTAGCAACGAGCAATGAGGACAACGCAGGAACAAGGAGACAGTGGAGAGGGTTTTGGGGATTAGCAACGAGCAATGAGGACCACGCAGGAACAAGGAGACGGAGGGTTTTGGGGATTAGCAACGAACAATTAGGATGACGCAGGAACAAGGAGACAGTGGAGAGGGTTTTGGGGATTAGCGACGAGCAATGAGGACGACGCAGGAACAAGGAGTCAGTGGAGAGGGTTTTGGGGATTAGCAGCGAGCAATTAGGACGACGCAGGAACAAGGAGACGGAGGGTTTTGGGGATTAACAACGAGCAATTAGGACAACGCAGGAACAAGGAGACAGTGGAGAGGGTTTTGGGGATTAGCAGCGAGCAGTGAGGACAACGCAGGAACAAGGAGACAGTGGAGAGGGTTTTGGGGATTAGCAGCGAGCAATTAGGACAACGCAGGAACAAGGAGACACAGCAGAAGTCCCTAAATGGGCATGCAATCAGCAGTGAGGACGACGCAGGAACAAGGAGACGGAGGGTTTTGGGGATTAACAACGAGCAATTAGGATGACGCAGGAACAAGGAGACAGTGGAGAGGGTTTTGGGGATTAGCAAAGAGCAATTAGGACGACGCAGGAACAAGGAGACAGTGGAGAGGGTTTTGGGGATTAGCAGCGAGCAATTAGGACAACGCAGGAACAAGGAGACACAGCAGAAGTCCCTAAATGGGCATGCAATCAGCAGTGAGGACGACGCAGGAACAAGGAGACACAGCAGAAGTCCCTAAATGGGCATGCAATCAGCAGTGAGGACGACGCAGGAACAAGGAGACACAGCAGAAGTCCCTAAATGGGCATGCAATCAGCAGTGAGGACGACGCAGGAACGGAACGGAGACCAGCGAAGTCCATAAATGGGCATGCAATCGCAGTGAGGACAACGCAGGACAAGGAGACACAGCAGAAGTCCTAAATGGGCATGCAATCAGCAGTGGGACGACGCAGGAACAGGAGACACAGCAGAAGTCCTAAATGGGCATGCAATCAGCAGTGAGGACGACGCAGGAACAAGGAGACACAGCAGAAGTCCCTAAATGGGCATGCAATCAGCAGTGAGGACGACGCAGGAACAAGGAGACACAGCAGAAGTCCCTAAATGGGCATGCAATCAGCAGTGAGGACGACGCAGGAACAGGGACACACAGAAGTCCCTAAATGCATGCAATCAGCAGTGAGGAAGACGCAGGAACAAGGAAGAGACAACAGCAGAAGTCCCTAAATGGGCATACAATCAGCAGTGAGGACGACGCCAGGAAACAAGGAGGCCACAGGCAGAGAAGTCCCCCTAAATGGGCATGGCACATCAGCCGTGAGGACGAACGCAGGAACAAGGAGACAACCAGCAGAAGATCCCTAAAATGTGGCATGCAATCAGCAGTGAGGACAGAACGCCGGAGCAAGGAGGACACAGCAGGAAGTCCCTAAATGGGCATGCCACTCAGCAGTGAGGAACGGACGCCCAAGGAACAAGGAGACACAGGCAGGAAGTCCCTAATGGGCATGGCAATCAGCAAGTGAGGACGGACGCCGGAAAAACAAAGGAGACACAGCAGAAGTCCCCTAAAATGGGCATTTGCAATCAGCAGTGGAGGACGACCGCACAGGAACAAGGAGACACAGCAGAAGTCCCTAAATGGGCACGCCAATCAGCAGTGAGGCTCGACGCCAGGAACAACAGGAGACAGCAGCAGAAGTCCCTAAATGGGCATGGCAATCAGCAGTGAGGACGACGCAGGGAACAAGGGAGACACAGCCGAAGCCCTAAAATGGGGCATGCAAAATCAGCAGTGAGGGACGACGCAGGAAACAAGTAGACACAGCAGCAGAAGTCCCCTTTAAATGGGCAATTGCCAATCAGCAGTGAGGACGGACGCAGGAACAAGGAGACCCAGCAGAAGTCCCTAAATGGGCATGCAATCAGCAGTGAGGACGGACGCAGGAACAAGGAGACACAGCCAGAAGGCCCTAAATGGGGCATGCAAAGCAGCAGTGAGGACGTACGCGAGGGACAAGGAGACACAGCAGAAGTTCCCTAAATGGGCATATGCAATTCAGCAGTGAGGACAGACGCCAGGAACAAGGAAGGAACACAGCAGAAGTCCCTAAATTGGCAGTGCAATCAGCAGTGAGGGCCGACGCAGGAACAAGGAGACACAGCAAGAAAGTCCCCTAAATATGGGCATGCAATCCATCATGTGAGGGACGACGCAGGAACAGGAACACAGCAGAAGTCCCTTATTGGCAATCACATGAGGGGACGAGCAGGAACAAGGAGACACAGCAAGACAGTCCCTAACTGGGCATGCCAATCAGCAGTGAGGACGACGCCATGTGAGGAGGCACAGGGACACAGCAGAAAGTCCCCCTAAATGGGCATGCAATCAGCAGAGTGAGGACGGGACGCAGAGGAACAAACGGAGACACAGCAGAAGGTCCCTAAATGGGGCATGCACATCAGCAGTGAGGACGGACGCTAGAGGAACAAAGGAGCACAGCAGAAGTACCCTGAAATGGGCAATGCAATCAGAGCAGTGAGGAGATCGACGCAGGAACAAGGGAGACACAGCAGAAGGTCCCTAAATGGGGCATGGCAATCAGCAGTTGAGGACGGACGCCAGGAAAACACCGTCGGAGAGCCACAGCAGAAAGTCCCCCTAAATGGGACATGCAATCAGCACCGTGAGGAGACGGCTGTTAGGAACAAGGACGACACAGCACCGAAGTCCCTAAATGGGCATGGCAATCCAGCACGTCTTGAGGCGGAGCGCGATGGAACAAGGAGACGCAGCAGAAGTCCCTAACATGGGCATGCAAAATCATGCAGTAGCGGACGACGCAGCAGTGAACAAGGAGGACACAGCAGGAAGTCCCTAAATGGGCCTGCAATCAGCAGTGCGGACGGACGCAGGGAACAAGGAGACACAGCAGAAGTCCGTAAATGGGCATGCAATCCGGCAGTGAGGGACGGACCGCAAGGAAAACAAGGAGACACAAGCAGCAAGTCCCCTAAATGGGGCATGCAATCAAGGCAGTTGGAGACGGACGCCAATTTGCGCAGGAAACGTAAAGGAGACACTTAGCAGAAAGTCCGTACACTGGGCATGCACTCAGCCAGTGAGGACGACCGCAGGCCCAGGAACAAGGAGACACAGCAGGAAGTCCCCTAATGGGCATGCAATCTAGCATGTCGACGGAACGACGCCCAAAAGGAGGAAACACAAGGTACGACACAGCAGAAGCACCTTAAAATGCAATCAGCAGTGAGGACGACGCGCAGGAAACAAGGAGGACACCAGGCCAGAAGTCCCTAAATGCAATGCATGCAGTGAGGACCCGGACGCTAGGAACAAGGAGACACAGCAGAAAGTTCCCTAAATGCAAATCAGCAGTCGAGGACGACGCAGGAAACCAAGGAGACAACAAAGCAGAAGTCCCTAAAGCAATCAGCAGTGAGGATCGACGCAGGAACCAAGGAGAACACAGCGAAGTCCCCTAAATGCAATCAGCATGAGGGATCACGCAGAACAAGGGAGACCACAGCATAAGTCCTAATGCAATCAGCAAGTGAGGACTACGCAGGAACAAGTAGACACAGCAGAAGTCCCTAAAATGGGCATGCAACATCGGCAGTGTCGAGGACGCAGCGCAAGGAACAAGGAAGACACAGCAGAAGTCCCCTAACATGGGGGCTGCCACATCAGCATGTTGGAGGACGACGCAGGAGGAACAAGGGAGACACAGTAGCACGAAGTCCCTAAATTGCAATCAGCAGTATGAGGACGACGCAGAGATAGGGCACAAGGAGGGACACAGACAGAAGTACCCTAAACTGCAATCAGCCGGCAACAGATCGAGTGAGCAGAGGTCAAAGCACGGGTTCATGACGTGTACGAAGAAAAGTGCTTTGTACATACTAGAATGATCACGGAGCAGATAGGATAAGCAGGCAGAGGATTGGACAGATGAGAGGGATTTTTTTGCTGGAGGTGTGTATGTGTGTGGGAGAGGGAACGAGCAGGTGGTGAACGCATTTATGCCAATTTTGCGTCGTCCTCGCGATACACGCCAACACGGCTCAGATGGTTCCGGCTGCAGACCCTGCGAGTGGGTAGAAAATCAAACTTTTGAGGCTGACCCCCAGGAACGGGACCACAGTCCATGATACTAGTAATACTAGTTCTCCAGGCTCTTTGTACTGGCGTGCACGGAAGGCCAGCTCACTCTTCCATGTTTCTACTCGTCTCCCCTCTCTCTCGTCCTCTCTCACTCTCATCTCCTCGTCTCGCTACTCTCTCTCTCCCGATCCTCTCTCCTCTGTCCTCAGTCATCCCCGCTCTGTCTCTCTCTCGAGCCTTTCGCTACAGCTACTGGACTCTCCTCTATCTCTGTGACTCTCCCTCCTGTGCACCTCTCTCTCTCGTTCTCTGTGGGGGACTCTCTCTCTCTGTGACTCATCTCCTCTCTCGGCTATACTCTCTCCGTGACTGTCAGTCTGTCACTCGTCTGATCACTCTCGTCCCACTCGCTCTCTTCATTGACTGTAATGTCTGGCTCTACATAAAACTACCCTCTCTCTCATCCCCTCTGCTGTCTCATTCGCACTCCTCCTTCCTCTCGTTGCATCCCCTGCATCTCTCTCATCTCTCTCTCTGTCTGTCCTGTCCTGTCCTGGTCTGTCGCTCTGCTCTTTCCTGCTGTGAGTCTCGGTTCTGTGTGTTCGTATCCTACGTGTTGCCGTCTCTCGTCCTGCATTTCAGTCCTGTGGCTGGTCTCTCTCTTCTCTCCCTCCCTACCCCTCTCGCCTTCACCTCTCGCTCTCTCCCCCACTCATTTCTCCTGTCCCGATTCCCGTGCTTTAATTTTTCTTCCTCCCCTGGCTCCTCCTTAGGTTTGTGTGTCTAGATCCTTCTGCCTTCCTGTGTTTCTCCCATTTTCTTGAAGACAGACGGACCTCATTACAATTAATTTGTTAAAGTATATTCAGCCACCTTTAATCTTTCTTGGGCATCTCCTCTTCGAACCATACGCAACGACCTACTTACTCTACTCTCACGAAGCCTTTTTCCATTTCGTCTTTCCTCCGTTTTGGGACCTACCATCATCCAACTCTTTAATTTTGTCCTCTAGTCCTCCTCTCGTGCTCTTCCTTCTTTCTCAACTCCTATTTTCCTTTTCTTCTCCCTTCAAATGGCTCAATAATTCCCCAATCATTTATTTAGTCTTTACTCATCTTCCTTTTCTCTTTATTTCCTTTCTCCTTCGTTCCAGTTTCCATACCTTCTCCTCACTCCCGCATTTTTGTCATTCTTTCTCTCTTTTTTTCTACACTTTTCTTTTTCTGTATTACTATAGCTTTCTCACCTTTTCACTTTCCATAAATCCTCACATCCACTTCCCATTCCCTATTACCTCCCTTTCTTACCTCCTCCCTTTTTTTTTCTTCCTTCCTCCTTTCCTTTAACCCCTTCCCTTTCTTTCCCCCTTACCCCCTTTTTTTTAAACCCAATCTTTTTTCCCCTATTTCATCCCTCAACCTATTCCCCTTCTTTTTTTCTATAACTTTCCCTTCTTTCTTTTTTTCACTTTCACACCTACCTTTTATTACACACCCACCAACCCACCTTACCCCCAATCTCTCCCCCCCCCTCTCCCCCTTCCCCCCCCCCCCCCCCCCCCCCTGCCCCCCCCCCTTTTCCCCAACACCTCCTTTTTCTCTCAACCTTAATTTTAAAATTTCTTACTGCAATGTTTTCTTTTAACCTTTTATTTTCTCTTCTTTCCCTCTTATCTATTCCCTCCATCCCTCGATTTTCTTTCACATTTTAAATTTTATTTCCATTCTTGTTCCTTCTGCAACCCACTCAAAAAACTCTCACATCTCAATTCTTCTCACCCATTCCATTCGCCCCTTTTCTCAACCACTCAACTCTCCACAATCTCAATTCACACCACTTTTTCTTCAACCACTCAATATTCACATCTAATCACTACAACGTAGTCTGCAACATTCGCAAAACGGCGCACAACCGTCGCAATGCACGCACACGTCTGCAACCCACTCGCCAACGCGGCACAGCGCAATGCACGCACCCAGCGTCTGGCAACCACGCAAAAAAACCGAAGCACAGCCGCAATTGGCACGCCACGTGGTCTGGCAACATCACGCAAGCCGCAAAGCTGGAAATGTGCCAAATCACTTGTCTCGCAATCCACCCCCCGCCAACCGCGCATCAGCGCTAATGCACGCACCACAGGTCTGGCACCCCCCCCCAGTCTCCCCCCCGCCACCC
>JAWQFJ010029546.1:0-17500 GCA_034096865.1 Theodoxus fluviatilis | reverse complement strand
AATAGTAACTGCATTAAAATACGTTGAATTTCAAGTTCATGGGGACGAGAGAACGGTCAACTTCGATTTTTGATGTGCCTTTCAAAGATAAAAGGCTTCCAGAAACCCATCGGGTCGTGTTGTACATTCATCCATCTAATCAAATATATTTATCTATCTAATCTTATCTATCTATCTGTCTGTCTCTCCGTCCGTCCGTCCGTCCGTCGGTCATTCATTTATTCATTCGTCCATCCATCCATCCATCCATCCATTCATTCGTTGCCAGCGCTGAGGTATGTTGAGGCGTCTCACTATATCCAACACATCTGAAGACCCACCTCCTGCAGAAAGAAGACTCTTCGTCTTCTACGGGTAAAGGCATTGCTATTGGTACCAGACTCTGCCATTCACACCTGAGTCTCAAAACGCTTTACTTATAATCCGCCTTACACTTTACCCCCTGGTCACTGGGCCGCTTTATGAATTCTTCAAGGCAAGAGCTTCTGATTGACGACAGTGACAAACAGGTAAGACGTCCACTTAGGTACCAGCACCAACTTCACACCCTGGGGTGTTGTCCATCCCAGTGCTGATTCATGGTCGCATGCAAGGGTCAATCACACATCAGTGCCCTCAAAGGTACCCAGTTTTACTCCCGGGTGGGGAGAAACAATGTAAGTTCAGCATCTTGCGCAAAGGTGCAACTCTGGGAACCGCGCAGCTTCGAACACCGAACTCTCTAGCCTCAAGCGAATGCAAGACAGGTGCGCTTACAACTCGGCTGCAGTGCCCCACAACATCACCTTTCCCCAATCCATCCACCTTTCCCCAATCCATCCACCTTTCAATCATTAGGTAGCGTTATCAATCCCTTTCTAGTACAAAGCAACGAAATCAGAAACAGACGAATAGAACGCTCACAATGAGGCACAACCACAATCTCCATACTTTGGGAAGCTTTCCAACCCGACGGGAGCAAAAGACTTCATCGAGGGTCATTAATCGCACCGTTTTGCCCTTCACTCTCTTCACAAAGTACCCGGTTTTACTCCTGGGTGGGGAAAGGCGACGAAAGTTAAGCACCAGCGCACGGGCATCCCAAAGCGGCTTCGCCATGCAGCTTATTTGGCAACAAGTTCCTGCAAACAGCCCAAACACCAGCTGTCAGGCCGACCATTGAGCCTATCAGAACAACAGTTTAGCGTTTCGCCCCCTCCTTTCTTGGGGACCCTGTTTGTCCTAGCGGGAGTCGAGGTGACACCCTAGCCCTACAGGGGCTAAACACTGGCGCCGATTTGTGCCGTGAAGGATCCCTGTAGGGGCTTTGTGCTGGAGAAGGAAGTCCAAAAGGGGATAGGCCTTAGGAAACTGCCGTGAAAACACGAGTCCTTTAGGAGACGACGTGGCTATAGGGACGCATCTTCTCGAGGCACGGGACCCCGTGTATAAGCCAAAAAACTCCCCGAAGAATGGGGGGAGTATCATGTGACGAGACACCGTCAGCTTTTGCTCGGCGGCAGGATGAGATTATTAAACATAACAAGGCGTGTATGGCGAGGGGAGCGAGGGGGAGGGACGGGGGGAGGAGAGGTGTCGGAGAGCCACAGAGGACGCAAGGTCTTCTTAGGAACACCTGCTTCGCCTCAAGGAAAAGTCGGGATCTGGATCTCCCCAGTGTCCAGTGTTTGTGATCATCTCCCCTCTCTTTGTCCTGCTCTGGGGCTGTTTCTCTTCTCGAGGGTAAAAGTGAACCTTGGGATTCTTCTCGTAATTGCTTCGTTACAAGCACCGTTTGGTTTTAGATATCATATGGTTTTCCTTCGCCAAGCGAAAACATATCTTTTTGTGAGTTGTATGAGCCTCTGCTTTTCTGCTGAAAATGGAAAAATATTGTTTCGTTTTATGATTCCGGACTTGCAAACAACAGGAACGTGTGTCCTCTAAAGATATCGAATAATAAAACAGTAAGGGTTTTCTTTTCAATAAGTTTTTTAATTTCATAATATGTTGCTTCTCTTTTAGTTTTTTTTCATCTTCAGACAAATGCAAAGGGTTTCTTATCTGGTAAAATATCTTTGCTGTTATCACAGCATATTTTCGTTATCAAACTGGTAGTCACAACATTTTCTCTCTTTCTCTCTTTTGTGTCAAAATTCTGAAGTACAAAAATAAAATAAAATGCTTTTCTGTATTATTTTGTTCCATCAACATCCCATTGATAAATCCATTTGTGCAAAAGCTGTAGAGTTTAAGGCTGAACGATGCCATGCAGTAAAACCTTTCACAAGCTCTCAAACTAGCAGATGTTGTGATCAAAGTATTTGTTTTAACCAAAGTTGAGGGTAATGCAGAAACTGTAATTGACGTGACTATAAAGCAGACTGAAAACACACACATATCATTTGAAGAAGCTGCTAACAGTTCATTATTGCAAAGGTTCCTAAGCTGAACCATCAAACATTCCTTTCTTTCATCCAAGAGAGTGAGAAGAGTAAGCAGGAAGAAGATGGGCCATCTCAAGGATAAGGAGTTGGAAAGAAGGAGGGTGGAAAGAAGGAGGGTGGAAAGAAGGAGGGTGGAAAGAAGGAGGGTGGAAAGAAGGAGGGTGGAAAGAAGGAGGGTGGAAGGAAGGAGGGTGGAAAGAAGGAGGGTGGAAAGAAGGAGGGTGGAAGGAAGGAGGGTGGAAAGAAGGAGGGTGGAAGGAAGGAGGGTGGAAGGAAGGGATGGGTACCAAGAGTGGAACTGAAAGTGGGAAAGCAAAAGGGGGGAGGGAGAGGGGGGGGGGGTGTGGTGGGGGTTAAGAGGTTTGACAAAGTGGAAGAAAACAACATTGAGTAACACAGGGACTTGCTTACAGAGCTTACAAAAAAGCTAAAGGGGTGTGCGAATATTGGGGGTGGGAAGTGGTGTGGTGGGGGTGGAAACAAGAGGCAAGGGGGTCTGGATTTGAAGGAGGGAGGGTACTGTGTCATGGGATGGAGGGTGAGGGCAGTGCGGGAAGGAAACAAGCGAGCCAAGTCAAGGACCCAAGACGCGAGTGCAGAAACCGGAGGAGCCTTTATCACCGAATATGATCCTGGGAAAATGATATAATTTGCCGTGTCTGGCCTTCAATGGGGCAGAATGCCGGTGTACCCCGAGGGGGTCGGGTCAGAAGATGACGACGTCTCCCCTCTCCCTGCCTGTCCCCCCTCCCAGTTGATGCAACCTTACAGAATATCTCTATCCAGCGTCTCTTGCCTTGGCGCCCTCCATCATCATATCCTCAAATAACACGAACGCCTGCCTGCTCCAAGCTATTCTGAAGGACGCTGTGCCACAGGGATCCCCCCTTTCACTCTCTCATTTCTAGCGTCGGTTTCTTATTTATCCACTCCCATAGCAGACGATTCTTAGACAAATATGTTCCCACACCAGCTCACGTTCATTTCCAACTCCTGGACTTCATAAAATGCTAACCTGTATTCTCCGAGCGCAAGCACTCAGAATCCTCCTTCAAACTCTATTTATTTGTATACCCTGCTCCAGGTCATGCAACCACGTTCATTCTCACTTCCTTTACCCAACTTATCTCTATCCCACCCTGTCCCATCCTGTCCCAACTCAATCCAACTGAAGACGCTGTCTGAAGGAGTGTCATTGACCCAACCAGTCCTACCGCATTCCAATTTACCTTATTCCAACACATCTCATTTCGACAACCGATTCCGACTCAACCCATTCCAACCCAACCCATCCAACCCAACCCATACCATTCTAATCCATTCTGCTTCTGTTCATCTCATCCCGCCCCATTCCATATTAATCCACCCCGTCTCATTTCATCTCACCTTATTCCATTCTACCCAATCCATTGTAAATCATCCAAGCCCAACCTCTTTCCACTCAGTCTATCCCATTCCTTCCCTCCCCATTCCATGTTGTCCCGTATCATTCCATCCCATCCTTCTTTATTCCATCCCAACCCACCCAAGTCCACCTTATCCCAACTCATCCCATCTATTTCCAACCCATCCCATGCCATCCCCATTCCATCTCATCCCATTTCATCCCAACGAAACCCATGCCAAACCATTCTATTCCACCTATATCCAACTCATCCACGTATTCCTAACACACCCTTTGCCATCTCATTCATCCAATCTCATTCCACATCCCATTCCATCCCATCCCATCCCATCCCATCCCACCCCATCCCATCCTATCCCACTCCATTCCATCCCATCGCATCCCGTCCCACCCCATCCCATCCCATCCCATCCCATCCCACCCCATCCCATCCCATCCCATCCCACTCCACCCCAACCCACCCGAAATCACCCCCACCATGGACAAATGTTCTCCAAGGGTTTAGACGTCCAGCTTCTGTGGAAGGACGGGTCCGATTCCCCACCCTCTGAGACAGCCATTATCATATATGTCTGGCAATTTTCTCTTCCCTGGCCCTAGGGTGGGTGCGTTATGGAACAACACGGTGTCATCACCTCGGGTCAGAGAAGACCCCAAAGATGGACGGACCCATGGACTGAACCAGCATCTTCACAAAAAGATGCATGTTGTGCTCTCCCCTGTGTGTCCTTGTGTAGAGGCAGAACAGGACACGGCCCACATCCTACAGGACTGCGGGAGCCTCCGGTTGCTGAGGGCAGAGATTTGGCCAACGCCGGAGTCCTTGCGCAACAAACTGTACGGGCCGGTGGATGCGCTGCAGAGGACCACTGATTATATTTCAAGATCTGGATTCCAAGTGTGATCGGCGATCGAGAAGAAGAAGAAGAAGACGGCCCCATGCAGACCAAGATGCATTATGAATGGACGGAAACAAGAGAGGTTGAGGACAAGCCCCTGAAGTAAAAAATGAAGACACCATGTAAACTTTTGGGCGCGTTACAAACGGCAGCCAACCCGACCAGCACACGGATACACAAAAACGTTGCCTTTACACTCTCATGGGATCAAATGTGCTTTCTGCAGGGCTGGAGATCAGCTTGATGTTAAGACCGGTAAATAAGTGTTGGCGACCACAGTTTATCAAGTGGTTCTGCTCTGCTGTGTTGCCGTAAGGTGGTTAAGTGCAAAGTCTCTAATTGAATGGGAAAAGTAGTTGTGCACAAAAACTGCACATCACCCCCACCCACCCTTCTTTCTTCTTCTTCTAAACCCCCACCCCACCCAATCTTCCCTGTTGATTGCACTGCAGTGATTGCTTTACCCAATTCCTTTTGTTTGAAGGCCAGGTGCACGTCCTCATCAACCTCTGTGCATTTTTATGCAGGCATGAGAAGGCGCGCGGACCGTTTAGAAAGCACGCAAGGGGAGAGCCCTTTATCATCCAACGCTATCATATGCGCTCTGTATTCCTTCGCCCTTGAAATGAAAAGGCACGGATAACGAGGCCTTTAGAGGTTGAGTGAGAAAACGATGATAACGAGCCGCAGGGGTGAGTATCGGCCGTGAGAAACACAAGTTAGCTCTGCTCATTTATCGAAAATTCCCGCCAAAAGCCGGAAATTTTCCGTCACAGGTCGTCTGCAAACAGCTCTCGTCTCGAAACAGACTCGGATGAGAGATAGTCACACCAGGCACGCCCCCGCAAATATACATGACGGCCATTTCGCTGTGGTAAAGTGAATGAAATATGCAGCTCTTGCTTTTCTTTCATTTTTTATTTCAAAATTGAAGGCTTGCTCTTCTTATGCTATTTCGTGAGCATACTCTTCTGATACTTGCTTCAGAAAATGTGGCTCATCTGTTAATTATGAACGTTTACTGTTTGATTTCAATATTGCGTTTCAATTGTGTTTGCTCTGATTTGCAGATAAATATTTTCCTCCTCCTCCTCCTCCTCCTCCTCCTCCTCCTCCTCCTCCTCCTCCTCCTCCTCCTCCTCCTCCTCCTCCTCCTCCTCCTCCTCCTCCTCCTCCTCCTCCTCCTCCTCCTCCTCCTCCTCCTCCTCCTCCTCCTCCTCCTCCTCCTCCTCCTCCTCCTCCTCCTCCTCCTCCTCCTCCTCCTCCTCCTCCTCTTCCCCCCCTCTCCCTCCCCCTCCCCCTCCTCCTCCTCCCCCTCCCCCTCCCCCTCCCCTTCCCACTCCCCCTCCTCTTCCTCCTACTCCTCCTCCTCGTTGTCGTCGTCTTCTTCTTCCTTGTATTCGACCTCCTTTTGTTCGTTTTCCTCGTCCCCTTTCTCATCTAATCACAAATAATGGAATACAACGCTCCATCCTGGGTGATTTTTAAACAGCAGGTTTGCTGCAATCAATTACTAAATGGACTACCAGTATCTTCTTTAAACATTACCGGTCTGCAAAGGGATCAGCAACACAATCGTTAACACTGATGACTGTGTGTAATGCGTCCAAAAGAGAAGTCTGATTCATGAACACACCAAAGACCAGTCATACCTGTTAACGTTTTGGTTTTTATATCGCTACACAGCTACATATCACCTCTAAGCTACACAGCTACATATCACCTCTACGCTACACAGCTACATATCACCTCTAAGCTACACAGCTACATATCACCTCTAAGCTACACAGCTACATATCACCTGTAAGCTACACAGCTACATATCACCTCTAAGCTACACAGCTACATATCACCTCTAAGCTACACAGCTACATATCACCTCTAAGCGACACAGCTACATATCACCTCTAAGCTACACAGCTACATATCACCTCTAAGCTACACAGCTACATATCACCTCTAAGCCACATATCTCTAAGCTACAGAGCTACATATCACCTCTAAGCTACACAGCTACATATCACCTCTAAGCTACACAGCTACATATCACCTCTAAGCTACACAGCTACATATCACCTCTAAGCTACATATCACCTCTAAGCTACACAGCTACATATCACCTCTAAGCTACACAGCTACATATCACCTGTAAGCTACACAGCTACATATCACCTCTACGTTACACATCTAAATATCACCTCTAAGCTACACAGCTACATATCACCTGTAAGCTACACAGCTACATATCACCTCTAAGCTACACAGCTACATATCACCTCTACGCTACACACCTACATGTTACCTCTAAGCTACACAGCTACATATCACATCTAAGCTACACAGCTACATATCACATCTAAGCTACACAGCTACATATCACCTCTAAGCTACACAGCTACATATCACCTCTAAGCTACACAGCTACATATCACCTCCAAGCTACACAGCTACATATCACCTCCAAGCTACACAGCTACATATCACCTCTAAGCTACACAGCTACATATCACCTCTAAGCGACACAGCTACATATCACCTCTAAGCTACATATCACCTGTAAGCTACACAGCTACATATCACCTCTAAGCTACACAGCTACATATCACCTCTAAGCTACACAGCTACATATCACCTCTAAGCTACACAGCTACATATCACCTCTAAGCTACACAGCTACATATCACCTCTAAGCTACACAGCTACATATCACCTCTAAGCTACACAGCTACATATCACCTCTAAGCTACACAGCTACATATCACCTCTAAGCTACACAGCTACATATCACCTCTAAGCTACACAGCTACATATCACCTCTAAGCCACATATCTCTAAGCTACAGAGCTACATATCACATCTAAGCTACAGAGCTACATATCACCTCTAAGCTACACAGCTACATATCACCTCTAAGCTACACAGCTACATATCACCTCTAAGCTACATATCACCTCTAAGCTACACAGCTACATATCACCTCTAAGCTACACAGCTACATATCACCTGTAAGCTACACAGCTACATATCATCTCTAAGCTACACAGCTACATATCACCTCTAAGCTACACAGCTACATATCACCTGTAAGCTACACAGCTACATATCACCTCTAAGCTACACAGCTACATATCACCTGTAAGCTACACAGCTACATATCACCTCTAAGCTACACAGCTACATATCACCTCTAAGCTACACAGCTACATATCACCTCTAAGCTACACAGCTACATATCACCTCTAAGCTACACAGCTACATATCACCTCTAAGCTACACAGCTACATATCACCTGTAAGCTACACAGCTACATATCACCTCTAAGCTACACAGCTACATATCACCTCTAAGCTACACAGCTACATATCACCTCTAAGCTACACAGCTACATATCACCTCTAAGCTACACAGCTACATATCACCTCTAAGCTACACAGCTACATATCACATCTAAGCTACACAGCTACATATCACCTCTAAGCTACACAGCTACATATCACCTGTAAGCTACACAGCTACATATCACCTCTAAGCTACACAGCTACATATCACCTCTACGTTACACATGTACATATCACCTCTATGCTACACAGTTACATATCACCTCTAAGCTACACAGCTACATATCACCTCTAAGCTACACAGCTACATATCACCTGTAAGCTACACAGCTACATATCACCTCTAAGCTACACAGCTACATATCACCTGTAAGCTACACAGCTACATATCACCTCAAGCTACACGCTACATATCACCTCTAAGCTACACAGCTACATATCACCTCTAAGCTACACAGCTACATATCACCTCTAAGCTACACAGTTACATATCACCTCTAAGCTACACAGCTACATATCACCTCTAAGCTACACAGCTACATATCACCTCTAAGCTACACAGCTACATATCATCTCTAAGCTACACAGCTACATATCACCTCTAAGCTACACAGCTACATATCACCTCTAAGCTACACAGCTACATATCACCTCTAAGCTACACAGCTACATATCACCTCTAAGCTACCCATCGTACACAGCTACATATCACCTCTAAGCTACACAGCTACTTATAACCTCTAAGCTACACAGCTACATATCACCTCTAAGCTACACAGCTACATATCAACTCTAAGCTACACAGCTACATATCACCTCTACGTTACACATGTACATATCACCTCTATGCTACACAGCTACATATCACCTCCAAGCTACACAGCTACACATCACCTCTATGCTACACAGCTACATATCACCTCCAAGCTACACAGCTACATATCACCTCCAAGCTACACAGCTACATGTCACCTCTAAGTCTCAGACCACTTCACGTTTTCTTCGCTAATTGTTCGGACATTGATCAAGCCTGTGCTGTTTGCTGTCAAGAAACGCAGTTACAGACGGATAGGAAGCATACAGCCCGGTAACTGTTATAATTCCACTCCCTTGGGAGTATCCCAACCCATGCTGGCTCACGTCTTTATGTATTAGACATGATGGAAGGAAAGGACAGTTCCTGTTCATACTGTTGCTTTTGCTTTGCGTTGGCACGTCATTGATGATGAACAAAAGGAAACACAGTCACACGGAAGGGTAGGTGCATCCTAAATGAGCACCAAGCATACTCATTCAAGCTCAGACAAAATTACACACACGGACATAATTGCGATACAGGGTTGCAGCAAAATGGAGAGTCAAAATATTTCAATAAAGCCAGATTCCTCCTGTCCCGAGGAGATTAACACGGCATTGTGCCCCGCACATCGTCAAACTCCGAAGTATGCTCGCCTATCTCCGCCTGTCAAAAAGACAGGGTTTCAGCAATCGAGTAGAGGCTGAGGGGCTGGCCCTGCACTCATGCAAGACATGAGGGGACAGCACTGATTCACTTCTGTTTGCCACACTTCAGTGTGAAGTCCAATGTACCACGGACTTTGTTAAATCTTCCGAGTCTTCCAAAATGTGCTTATACCGAAAATTGCATTCTACCTAGTCGACGGTATTGCCAAGGCATTATTACCATGTATCAGTTGCCTCTTGGTGTATAGAATGGTGTCACGTTGGCAATTACGAGAACGTCAGAAGCCATTGAGACTTATGGACACCAACACGATAAATGCAACGGAGTATACCTAGGAGTGTCAGGTGACAATACTATGTCGATCTTTTTCGTCCTGTAACCCCCTAATCCACGGAGAGCTATTATGATCAGCAAGACGAAACCTATGAAGCCAACTGTCACACATAGTTGCTTTGTTTTGGGTAGTACGAACTGACAAAACATCCATACACAGATAATTGGCACCGGTGAGATTTATCTCTTTAAGGATTGGACGGTATGAATGGTAAAAGCCACTCCCGTCCCGTAAACTCTTGGAGGAGTTCACGGATGACACGGATCTGGATATACTGGCAAGGTCGGGCAAGGACGCGTGGTTATCCCGTTAAAGTCACACCACTGTTTTTGTTCGGTGTTAACCCCACACCAGCTTTCATTCAGTCCTAATAGTCAGCAGGTTATTCTGGCACCGTAGACTTCGCCTTGCCCAAGTAGGCGGGAGTGCCGCTGGCTTCGTCCGTGACTTGGTTCCTGCTCAGTGCCATTGATATTCCTGTCCGAGACATTGCCTTCCAAACTGGCACCCCCCTGGGCCTCTCTTTGATGAACTTTTTTCTCCCCCTTCTCTCCAGACCCGCCACGCAACGGTGCGATGCCGGCACCCGTTCAATAAACCCTTCTTCTCGCATTCTACGCAGGTTGCCCCATTCGGAGCACAAACTTGAACCGGAAATGATGTGTTACCGTGCTTCTGCGCAAAAAGAGCAACGTCGCCTCATAGGATTTGCAATTGAGATGTGGGAAAACTGTACCCGATGGCTTATGGTCAAACAAGATGCCACAGTATGTTGAAGATTGCAACAAGGGAACACATATATAAGACACATTGTTTCATGTGTTCTCAGCAATACCCGAAGGACATTACTTAAAGCACGTTGAATGACAACCGACATTTCTGCATGGTTGGCATTACCAATTAATGTTTCCTGATGGGGACATAGACAGGGTGGTTCGACTTGCCCTCCAACCTGCTTCGTGACAAGAAGACACGTTAATGCCCCGATCTCGTTGAAATTTCATCCACCGTACCGAAATGCTGTCCCGAGTGGAGGAATAAAACCTTCCATTCAACTCTCGAAGCAGACGCGATACACTATCGCCAAGCTTTCGCCCTCCAGCCCAGATCCCCTTGCTCGAACGCTCCCACGACGCCATCAGTGAGGCTTTAGGTGACGGAGGTCGTGTTTTATTATTGGTCCAAATGAATTGCGCCTCCTAATTACAGAAAGACTGCACATGGCGGGTTTGGGAGTAAAGAGGTTGAGAGCTGAGAGGGGGTGGGGTGGGGATGGGGGGTAGGTAGAGGATGAGGAAACCACGCATAGGAGGGTACGGTTATGGAGGACATGGGGTAGGATGGGTAAGCATTGGCAATGGAGCGAAAAGAAGGGGCATAGGTGAGCACTGGAAAAGAAGGAAGACGTGCGTGAGATAGAGAGAGAGAGAGAGAGAGAGAGAGAGAGAGAGAGAGAGAGAGAGAGTGTGTGAGTGTGTATGTGTGAGGGAGTGTGTGAGTGTGTGTGTGTGTGTGTGTGTGTGTGTGTGTGTGTGTGTGTGTGTAAGCGTGAGAGAAAGAGAGAGAGATAAAGACAGAGAGAGAGTCAGACAATGGCAGAGAGAGAGAAAGAGAGAGAGAGTAAGTAAAAGAGTAAGAGATAAAGAGAGAGAAAGAGAGAGAAAGACAGAGACAGCGAGAGAGTGACATAGATAGATAGACAGAGACACAGAGAGAGTGACAGAGAGACAGAGACAGAGAGTGACAGAGAGAGAGAGAGAGAGAGAGAGAGAGAGAGAGAGTTTCTGAGGGGCTGGGGTGGTGTTGAGAGGAGAAGGAGGGGTGCTGGGGGCCGAGAAGTGAGGGGGAGGATATCATGTTTCTTTCCCCTCTGATCAAAGACTACTGCCAATGGTCCGGCACAGGCGGGTCTCGCAGCCCCATTACGCATGCGCGAGCGCGATTAGAATATCAGAGTTATGGGGCGAGGCGATTTTTATCGTTCGGGCAACATTTCCTGAGTTCTTGTCTGCATAAATTATCCAGTACTATGACCACGTGGCTCTCTGACCTCGTTATTTATTTACACCGCGTCCGGTAAGGGAGGAAACTGAGAGGAAACATAGGTCAGAGGGCAAGAGGAGATGGAAGTGGATGAAAATCCAGGGGGGGGAGGTGAGTGTGAGGAATGGGGGTGAGGGGGAGCGATGAAGAGGGAGAGGGGAGACAGGAGGCTAGATAAAAGGGAAGCGAAGTTTGGACTGAAACAGAATACCTCGACGTTGAAGTTCACGGAGTACAGGGACTAATAGGCCTACCCCACACACGGCTGCTGGTATCAAATCATGGGGACCCATCTTTTAGAACCCCCACAAGTAGCGACTGCCTTCGTGTGATCCAACAGAGTGGCTATGGCTAGCAACACCGTGTATCTATATCAGCGTCTTTTACTTATATATGTGCTTCTATATATACACACACAAATACATGTATCTGATTACTGACTGCTTCTGTATCATTGAAATCGCTTCATTCTGTTTTTCCCATTGAGCTTGAAATCTCGACTTTTTCTCCTCAAAAAGAATCTCGTGACGACTGAGTTGAAAATATTTTCCCAGCGTAAGCACCATTTTATGATAATGTGCAGAGCCTTCAAGTATATATTCTGCCTGTGATAATCAGGTGGAATTTGCATTAGTGCTGTAAATATGGGATGGCATCTTGAATGCCCGAAATCAAGATATACATGTATACACCGAGGCATTTTCAGTGCTGACAGAGAAAAATGAGAAAATGTGTCGTTGAGACGGATTAAAATGTTTTTTCTGCCACCTAAAAAAGAGACATTTAAGATGTGAACATTTAAGAGGCCACGCAACTTTCACTCATGTAGGAGTGCTGAATTACCACTTCAGTTCACTCTACATCCTTAGAGTGGAGAGAATAGACAAACTGAGAGACAGACACAACAGACAGATTCACATTCAGATTATGCCAAAGAAGATCTACAGACAGGTGGATACAAACAACATCTTCACACATACATTGTCCCAAATTGTGAGGCAAATTGAAAATGAGCCTCCCTTTCCCCCTACCTTGCCCCCCCCCCCCCTCCCCGCCTTTATCTGGAGTGTCCAGACACCATTTTTCACATTTATTCATAAGCTTATCTCTCTGTACTGCTCTGTTACACCAGAAAATGCCACGCTGTATGCACTGCAATTAAGAAACAAATGTCAAGAATACGCGCATAATTGAAGACCAGACCTGTTGAAGACACGCAGTATGCCCAAAATCTTTCTGTAAGACCTCAAATTGTAAATGAATGGATTGATAAATGCATGGATGGATGGATAAATGCATGGATGGATGGATGGATGTTTGCATGGATGAATAGGTGGATGGATGCTTGCATGGATGGATGGATGGTGGATGCTTGCATGGATGGATGGATGGAAGGATGCTTGCATGGATGGATGGATAAATGCATGGATGGATGGATAAATGCATGGATGGATGGATGGATAGCTGAATGAATGATGCATGCATACATGCATGGATGCATGGCTGGCTGGATGAATGGATGGAGGAAGAGATAGATTAATGGTTGGAGGCATGCATGATGGATATATGGGTGGCTGGATGAATGGACGCGTGTATGGTTGGATGGACGGATGCATGGATGGATGGATGCATGGATGCACGAAAGGTTATATGCACAGATGGATGATGGATTGATGGATGGTTGGATGGATGGATGAATGGATGGAGGAAGGGATAGATGAATAGTTGGATGCATGCATAATGGATATATGGGTGGATGGATGAATGCACGCGTGTATGGATGGATGGATGGATGCATGCATGCATGGATGGATGGATGCATGGATGCACGAAAGGTTATATGCACATTTTGATGATGGATTGATGGATGGCTGGATGCATGGATGGATGCATGGACGGATGGATGCCTGGGTGGATGGATGCATGGATGCACGAAAGGTTATAATTATGCACATTTGGATGATGAATTGATGGATGGCTGGATGGATAGATGGATGGATGCATGCATGGATGGATGGATGGACATATGGATGGATGCCTGGGTGGATGGATGAATGCAAGGGTGGTTAGACGTCTGGAAAGATGTATTTTTACTGACTCCTGTGCAGGTTCTATCAGGTCACAGACTCTCCAATCGTGTGGGTGGACATGGAAGGCCCCGCAGTCAAGGCGAACATTAGCGTTCCCTGAGGGAAGTAGGCCATTTGGACAAAGCGAGGGCGGGGGAGGGAGGGAAGAGGGAGACCTGGGGTCAATCAGATGTCGGGAGCCATCCCCCGGTCGCCCCACAGACAATGGTCGGCGTAGAAAACAGACGTGCGCATCATGGAGAAATTCGTGGAGTGAGAGGAGACGGTGGCTGGAACGTATGGTCCATCGATTATCGGCGACTGGGCGCCCACCAGAACTGGCTCTGCCGTAGAAAGAAAACCATGATCGGCGCCAGGTTACACAACGTCGTTAGAGATGTGAGACGTGGTCCAGCATAGTGTCTGGATCTGTCGCCCCACAGAAGGGGCTTGCGTAGGATAGAAGAGAGAAACATGACGGTCGGACCATGTTTCGGCCGTCCGAGCAGATGAGGTGCTGGTGAGCTTTCAACACACCACACACACACACACCACACACACACCACACACGCTGGTCAGGTTACCATTAGCTCAACTTTATTTCTTTGTGTGTGTGTGTGTGTTTGCAGACCCTAAACTTGTTTAGATCATGCATATAAAAGGAGGAAAGAAAATAATTTTTTAAACTGTACACAATGAACTGTGTGCTGATTCATCCTCCCTGCCCTATGATCACTCAGGAATCCTCTATTGAAGTTAAAACAAGCAGTTTCAGTGAGAGGAAAGTTTTAATATCTGTTCAATCTGGTCTCATTGGGGGGGGGGGGGGGGGGGGGGGGGGGTATTAAGCAGACCTACCCACCCTACTTTGGCGGCCATGTTACTTGAACCACAATTTTCAGGCTAATGTGTGAGGACAAGGTCATAAGTAGACAGGTTGAATTGGCTTCTAGACAACAAATGCATTATATCTTGACTGAGGTTACTCTAATCGGGAGGAGGAACTTAGCTTGTTTTTTTAATTATTAACATCAACCACTGGGCAACCTGAACCAGTCACATAAAATATATCTATATAGATATATATAGAGTACATATATGTGTAGTCATGACCCTACTATTAAAGAGCTTGATGTGGTTTTTGTTGAGATGCCACAGTTCTCTAACCAATCTGATAGAACCATCACAAAATACAGTTTGGAGATTAACACAAGCACAAATATAGTAGATAAACGAGAGAAATCGCGGCCTTACACTGTTATCGAAAAGAGGGGTCTAGCTTGGCATATATCAAAGGATGTGAGCATACAAAACTCATGAGCAGAGTAGCTGTGGCACGCTAGCAGGAATGGAATAATAGATTTGAACATGGTCCATATAATCTCCATTATGACACTCTGAGGTGAAATGGGCATGATCTAGACTAGTTGTAAGCCTACCCTGACCCAGTGTGCAGGCATCTGGGGAAATGAATTGCGCCATATGACTAGACCATTTGCCTTTTTAGGGCTGCTGCTTGCTTGTAGTTCTAAACTAGGGTCTGAAAATTCCTCGACTTAGCGGAAAGTGTTATAGTAGTGTTACTGCTGCTGTTGTTAACTGCCTCATCATTAAGATGTTTCAAGTGGATGCCATCAGGGATGTTGCAGATGATGAGCAGTTAAAGAGCGATACGGCCAGAGGAGGATGCCATGCCTGGTCACACTATGACTGTAAAGTTACTGTTCGTAGATATTAGAGTAAATGTAATTTGTTGCAGCAGCTCATCCCAGATGTGTGGTAGCACCCTTACCCCGACAGATAAACTTGGGAACGGCATTTAATACGAGACAACCTACCCTGTCCTTCCTGCCATGACCTTCGAACTGTTCTACCACAACTTGGCAACACCTATACCCAGAAGCATACAATTGAACAAAAGAACACATCCATGACATGTTTGGAGAAAAATGTCAATGCTGAAGTTGTTTTCTTTCGGGTAATTGTAAGAAAATCAGAGTATACATCCTCCCCAATAACTAGGCAAGCATGGTGTGAGCACATACCAGGGTAATGGGTTCAGGAGTTGTCTAATGCTCTATCCCCACTATAATCCTGTAAAGTTAAAGAAGAAAGAATACTATATTCGTTTTTTTTTCTGTACCTGTATAAAAGTTATGCCTCATGAGAATGTTGTTTGAACGAGTTTCTTTGTAACCCCACCAAAAAAATACCACCAGAATACGGAATGCGTACTATTGTATGTGAAGCGGAGGTAATTATTTGTTGGAGTACTAGAACAATATTAAAGGAGTGAATAGAATAGTAAAGAACCCATGGTAGAACTGGCAATTTCTTAACGACTTGTCTTTCTTCACATTATTCTTGTGCCCTCTTAGTGATTTACACCTAATTTTATATATCCGCAGTCTTTTATGGATTACATGCACACACACACACATAAGTATGTCCGAAAAGTGATAAATTTATATTGTACACACACAAATGCATTGGTGTACACGCATGCCCGGCGCTCACACTCACACTCACACTCACACTAACACACAGAGCCCTGATAAGAAATTTGATGTTGAGTTGCAAGCGGCACAATACAGACTTCTTCGTCTTGTGCAGTTGTTGCGGTTCGTAAGCTGACTTGAAGCCATGGGGGGGAGATGTCAACGATAAAAGTGTGACTCCAACAATCTGGCATCTGTACTTCTGTCTATTCATCCTTCCATCCCAGTCAGTGAATTGTTGTTGTGTGTATGTTGTGGTAATCCTTCTTGTAGTCTGCTGTTCTCTTGAGAGAGAAGATGCATTTGCTCAATCCATGTAAGTAAGCGTGCGTATAGTCACAGCTTTCCCTGTGGACATCATTTTGTGTTATGTACACACACTGTGTATATCATGCTGTATACAGTGATTGTTAGTTTGTCAATTGTGTAAACATAGGTTCTGTCACAGAGAAGGATGTTTCGTATTCTGCATCGTTAGCGTTTGTATTTCATAGCTGATGAAGGTGGAAGCAATCGCAGTCGACTGGAGGCGACAGGACAGTTCCACCAGCCAACCGCCAGCGCGAGTAGGGCTCCCCTGCGCATGCTGGCTACTACAGTATAATCACACGGCAGGTCAGTAAGAGAGTGCTAATGGGCTTCATTATGGTCAGCAGTTGGTTTTGTCTCTTTTGGAACTTGAGAAGGGGCGAGTTATTGTGGCGCTGGGTGGTAAATGAGAGAACATAATAAAGTCCTCAAGCTTAGGATGTGTGTGATGTGTTCATTCACTCATAGCATTTTGGTTGTGGTACTCGTCAATTCAGCCTAAATACCAATGAACATGTCAGAGGGATGCCAAGCAAAGCTGTTCCCCATTGAAAATTACAACCATGTTGTGAACTACTGGATACTAGATTAAATTGCGACACGAATTATGTGGTTTACGAATATTTGCAATAAAGTTTTCTAGGGAAAGCCTATATCAGCCATGGCAGGAATATGTATTTTTCAGTCCATGTTATTTACTACAATGTAATTTTC
>JAWQFJ010029545.1:0-15537 GCA_034096865.1 Theodoxus fluviatilis | reverse complement strand
TTTGCCTCACACAGGCAGACAGTTTTGAGAAGATGTGTTGGACCCTGCTGTCTGATGCCCATTGAATGGCTGGAGTGCTGTGTCTGATGCCCATTGAATGGCTGGAGTGCTGTGGTCTTGGTGCTTTGGGGGCCTGCTCCAGTGGCACTTGCTCACCTGGCACTAAGCTGCACTTTGTCACCAGGGGATGATTAGCAATGTGTTAGGAGTAGGTGTGTGTAAGGTACATTTCAACTACTGACAACACCCAATGAATACAAAAGGCTTAGGAAAAGCTCAAACTGCTGCACACACACACATGCGCGCACATACACACACACACACACACATGGATGACAGGCACACGGACGGCGGACACACACAGAGCTTGAAAGAAAAACAGTGAAAACTGAATGAGTAGCTCTGTTAAGCCTGGGCAATGGGATCTGTCTGTGGATTTGAGTTCGCCTTTCTGATTTACAAGAGAACATCCAAAATCTGCTTTGTTTTGAAATGATAACAAATGAAGCTTTGCTCAGTCAGGCTCAGTCTGTTAAATTAGTCTATTCCTTAAGCTGTTTGTTTCTGTCTGTCTGTCTGCCTCCCTGTCTGTCTGTCTGCCTGCCTTCCTGCCTGTCTGTCTGTCTGTCTATCTCTCTGTCTCTCTCTCTTTCTCTTTCTCTCTTTCTCTTTCTCTCTCTCTCTCTCTCTCTCTCTCTCTCTCTCTCTCTCTCTCTCTCTCTCTCCTCTCTCTCTCTCTCCTCTCTCTCTCTCTCTCTCTCTCTCTCTCTCTCTCTCTCTCTCTCTCTCTCTCTCTCTCTCTCTCTCTCTCTCTCTCTCTCTCTCTCCTCTCCTTTTACTCCTTCCCCTGCCCTCCTCACTGCCCTTGCTCAGCTCTGTGTGTGCTGAGAGGAAGGTGCTGCATGCAAGTGCTGCCTAATGCCAAGTCTGGGTGTCTGTGGAGCAGGAGGTGCTGGAGCTGCTCCCCAAGCTGCGGCACTACCAGGAGCTGCTGGAGGACTACAACCAGGCTAAGATGCTGAAGGCTCTCCACACGGGTGGGTGGTTCTGCCTCCTGCTACTGCCTTCACAGCGCTTGCAGATCAACTGCTGCATTGCCCTTCTGTCTGAGCACTTAGGAAAATGGCAATCGGAGCATTGGACGTATAGGCATACAGCCATGGTAAATGCGGAGGGAAAGTGGGTAGGAATGAGGAATTTATAAAGATCTTGTAGTTTGGGGGTGATTTCTCTCATTGATTTTCTCAAGGCAAAATTGAACTCTTCATAAGATCTTGCTAGAAGAATTGGATTTAGGCCTTGGTCTTGATTTTTGTGTTTGATGGGCAGATGACGTGTGGAAATGTTTCTCAGGTGTTGCATGCAGGTGGTTTGTGTTCAGTCTTGCTGGTTGGCTTGAATGGAAGGTTTGGTCTTGGTGATCTGACCTTGTCGTGATGCCCCACCCCCCACCCCCACCCCTTCCAGGAGCCCCTTTGGCCGTGTGGGGCCACCCCTTGCTGAGCTGCTGGAGTACACCCTAGGGGACCCATGTGATAAGGAGGCAGTGAGGCCTTCCAGCTGCTTGTTATACAAACAAGGCTAGCAGTTTGAATGGTACATGACCCCTTGCTGAGCTGCTGGAGTACACCCTAGGGGACCCATGTGATAAGGAGGCAGTGAGGCCTTCCAGCTGCTTGTTATACAAACAAGGCTAGCTAGCAGTTTGAATGGTACATGACCCCTTGCTGAGCTGCTGGAGTACACCCTAGGGGACCCATGTGATAAGGAGGCAGTGAGGCCTTCCAGCTGCTTGTTATACAAACAAGGCTAGCTAGCAGTTTGAATGGTACATGACCCCTTGCTGAGCTGCTGGAGTACACCCTGGGGGACCCATGTGATAAGGAGGCAGTGAGGCCTTCCAGCTGCTTGTTATACAAACAAGGCTAGCTAGCAGTTTGAATGGTACATGACCCCTTGCTGAGCTGCTGGAGTATGCCCTAGGGGACCCATGTGATAAGGAGGCCTTCCGGCTGCTTGTTATACAAACACACAAAAAAGGGGGTGGGTTAGCCGGGGTTATACAAACAAGCTAGCAGTTTGAATGGTACACGACCCCTTGCTCAGGCACTCAGGTAAAGACACTTTTGTCCTGTGGAAAAAGATGCACCAGTGCTCCCAGCATTTCCAGTTCCTCTGCTCTTGATGTGTCTAGCCCAATCAGGCTTTTCTATGTTAGATCAGAATTTATTCATCTTTGGAATATACGAGTGCAAATGTTTGCACATCTCTTCACAGGAATCGATGCCGTAAGGTTTGCTGAAGATGAAGAGTACAGGAAGGAAACTATTCTTGGACTGGCAATGTGAGTAACTTTCTCTTTTATCACAAACTTAATTTTTCCTGCTGATTTCTTAGTTTGAAGAACAAAAAAATGCACATGCTAATGAATTACTGATACATAGAGCAAAGTTGAGCACACGTCCTTTTTCCCTTGTTGCTGTCCTAGTTGAGCACACGTCCTTTTTCCCTTGTTGCTGTCCTAGTTGAGGACTGTTCTTTAGCACCTAAATCATCCAGATTAAATACCCTAACTATTTGTAGATCTTTTTATGAGTGACACATATTTTTTAACCTTTCTCAAATGATTGCTGATTTTCCAAACTAGTCAAAATAGCCCAATGTTTCATTCCAGCCTTCTCGTGGACAAGAAACTGAGTCATTGTAATCATAAATCTATGGTCAGGTAGGGCATACATTGTAGACACATTTTCAGAATCAAAACTTGTGGTACAAAGAGCACATTATGACTCCAACGCACTTGAGGCAACCTGTCAGTTTTGCCTGAAGAACATCACCTGAGATGGAGCCCTTGGATTACTTGACCCAGAAGTTGTAACATAAGTGTAACAATCCTGTTGGTGATGATCTGTATGTGTTGATCAGTTTCTTGCTTATCTTTTTCACCTGTTGAGTAGGTTGACTTATTGCCACCTCAAAAGAAAGTGCATATCTTGGCTTTTTGGTCCAGAACTATCTGTAAAATTCTTGAACATGCTTTATTGGCACCATGTGAATATATCTTTCTTGTGATTCCTCTTGATAGTCATTTTGATCATCAGTTTTCTCAGATTAGACTGATACAGCTGAAGTAAAGTGTCAAGTGCTTTGAGTTTGAGCCCACAGGTGGATAATGAGTCGTTGCAATGGAACCAAATCCTTTACCTGTAGTCTTGGGGTTTGCTCCCTGTTGAATAAAATGGCAATTTTGAATTGTGCAATTGGAGAATCAGATGCACACCAGAGCACTGCTTTTTGAGCTCTAGGACAGAGCTGACATGTGACTGATGGAGAAAACAAGTCTAAAGACAGAAAAATGACCAAATGAAAAATTTCAACCACAATGTTTTGTATTCATGTTTGCATTTTAAAATAATAAAATTAAAATGTCAGCATGCTCATAGAGGAAATGTATAGTTTTTTAGAGTAATGTCAAGTTCAGGAAAGGTAGTACGTGTTATATTGTGCTGATGACTTATTTCAGCTTTTTTTCTCATACATGGTCACACATTCTAGTGAGGAAAACAGAATGAATTCAGTATCTCAAAGAGATTTATTTAAACATGCATTTTGAATGTACATTCATCTTTCATTTTAATCATGTTTTCAAATAGTTTATGCTGTCATAAAGGTAATGTTGCATTGAAACTGATAATGGAGATGCTGTGTTTCTGAAGGGAGGTAATCCACTGTTACAACTCATTGTCTCCCTTGATGTTTCCAGGACCATGGAGAGCACGACGTTTCAAATGGCTGTGACTCTTGCCCAGCGCTACGCACTGCCACTGTGGGATGTGTACATGGCCCACCTGGAATTCCTTTTCTCTGACAGCGGGTGTGTGCATGTGTGTTTGTGTTTGTGTGTGTGTGTGTGTGTGTGTGTGTGTGTGTGTGTGTGTGTGTGTTGTGTTTGTGTATGTATCTGTGTGTGTGTGTGTCTGTGTGTCTGTGTGTGTGTGTCTGTGTGTGTGTGAGTGTGTGTCTGTGTGTGTGTGTGTGTGTGTGTGTGTGAGTGTCTGTGTGTATGTGTGTGTGTGTGAGTGTCTGTGTGTATGTGTGTGTGTATCTGTATGTGTGTGTATCTGTGTGTACTAGTGTCTGTGTGTGTGTGTATCTGTGTATGTATGCGTGTGTATCTGTTTGTGTGTATCTGTTTGTGTGTGTGTGCATGTGTGTGTGTGTATGTGTGCGCGCGTGTGTGTGCGCGCATACACTACATCTGCCTGTGTGTCTGTCTGCTGTGGATGCCTGCCTTGTCAGCCAAACAAAGTAACCAAATAGTAACCAAATAGCTCAAGGCATAACTGTGTGTGAATAGTTGTGACTGGCATTTTGTGAAAAGCTGGGGTTTTTTTTCTACGAACTGATGATATTTAATGTGATTTGCAGTCCATGTATTGAGATAATGTTCTGATGGAATGACGTCATGATGAAGATATTTTTGCTCTCGTGTCCTGCTTCAATTCTGTCTTTGCCTTCTTTTCCTTTTCTTCTCTTCATAATTTGGTGCAATTAGAACTCTGCAGTGACTGTCTGTTGGCAGACTGAGCACAGTGGAGATGTCGGGTCGGCTGGAGCGATCAGGCCTGCTGTCCACTCTGACCAGCCAGCCTGCAGACTTCTGTCAGCGCATGTACACCTCTGTCTACCCCACCATCAGTGGCACCGACCATGAGCGCCTGCTCTACTTCTTCTCTCTCCTTGGCGTCCATGCTGAGGGCAGCCTGAGGGGAATTGGTCCTGATGCCCACGTCAAGCTGCTCAGGAAGATCAAGGGCGTGGGACCAGGTACTTGCTCTGGACTTTTGCCAATACATGTATCTCCCCCATCCTATGTTTGCAGCCATATCTACCCCATCCTATGTTTACAGCCATATCTACCCCATCCTATGTTTACAGCCATGTGTGCGTGTATTGATAGGCAATGTGATGTTGGTATATAGCAAATTCCTACAATATAAGTGCCAGTGTATTGTGTTTTTTTAAGTATTTCATTTTTCAAGAAATAAGGTAGACATGTTATGTCATTGTTAATTTCTCTTCACTCTCCTGTTACTAGCCTTGATGCAGCAGAGGCTGTGGAGAAGCTGTTGTCTCAGTAGTGCTGCAGTGCATATCTCTCATTCAGCACTACGTACACTTGGTCTTTAGTGTAAAATGTGTATGCTTCCTTATTAAATCGCCTTTATTATAAATACTGCATTGATGATCTACTACCCTACAATCACCATTAATTTATTAAGGTTTTGAGAGGCATGTCTTGTAAATGTCTTGACGAGCTGGTAATGACTGATGCCCACCCTGAGAGACAAATGAGCATCCCTATGGAAGGATGACATCAGACTTGCTGGGAAGGGCTGAGTGGAGCTGCAGTGCCTGAAGCAGTGAAGTCTGTCTGCTGCAGAGCTGGACTACAAACGCCTGATGGAGGACACCTGCCATCCCATCTCCGTGCTGGAACCAGTCATCACCAGTTCCAATGTCAACAACCTGGCCAGGCTGGCCTCCAAGATTCCTGCTGGGGTATGGGATTCCAGGTCTTTGGTTGCCTGCAGCTTGCTCAGGCTGCCGAGGTTGTGAGCTGATTCACTTTATTTTACTTCCAACAGCGTCAGAGTTGACCAATTACTTCTTCTGTCACAATTGACTGATTGGCTTATGTGTTTTATTTATAGTATATATGTAGTGTAGTACAATGGTTAGCATGAATAACAGTAACCCAGACACCTGGACAGCAAATTAGCTGTTAGTTACTTGTAATCTCACACCAGGTATATTGCACTGATTGCTTGTCATCTCACACTACGTATATTACACTGATTGCCTGTCGCTTCATCCCCCTGTGGGTTGGGGGTTAAAAAAATAGTCCCACCATGTCTCCTACACATTTCGTAGGGACATCATGACTTGAATCACAATTACTTGGAACTAATATGAGATGTTTGTGCTTAGTGGTCTTGCATAGCCTACAAAGACTGATGGGCCATAAAAACTCCATCCATGCATCCATCCATCCATCCATCCATGCATCCATCCATCCATGCATCCATCCATCCATCCATCCATCCATCCACCCATCCATCCATCCACCCATCCCTCCTGTCAGTTCACACTACTGGCAGCTAAGGCAGCATCATTGTAAACCTGAGCATGATGAAAACAACATCAGCACAAAGACATCTTGGTCATTGTTGTTGTCTTTATCCTTAGTGCTGTCTGTCATTTGAGGGAAATGTTTCCTTTTCATGGATCTAAATGATTGAATATTGCACACAGTTGTGAAAGCCAAAAAGAGGAATGATTGTCGTGAAGAATGGAAAGGACAGTCTGGAATGCAGATTTAATGGAAGAAAAAAAGACAGTCACACTGGAAAAACTTTGCTGGACGAGCGTGCCAGATAAATGAGCTTGAAAGCATGGGTGGATGATAATTAATCTTTAATTGATGAGTGGATGTATGGGGGATTGAATGGAGGGGATACATGATGGATGCATTGTTGATAAATGGATGGATGGATTAATCAATTTACGAATTGATTAACCCACTAGGTAGGTAGGTAGGCATGTTGACTGATGGTCATATGCGTGGATGGATGGATGGATGGAAAACAGGGAGGGGTATAAATGGATGGGCAGAAGGATGCATTATTGGATGGGATGGAGGACAAATGGATGGATGGCAAAATGGATGGACAGACTAAACTAGGGATGAATGGATGGGGAAAGAGCAGGCTGGGATAGTTGCTGATGCCAGGCCATTTGTCTGTGATAGGATGGCACCTTCCTTCAGCCTAGTCTGGTCTACGCAGCCTGGGCCATCAGGAAGTTCTGGGATGTGGACCCTGGCAAGTCAGAATCAGCGGTGAGCACCTCAGTTTGCACTAACATGTCTCCACTTTCCTGTTGACCTGGAGCTCAGGATGAGTTGATGGTCCAACTCTTATGTCGTAGAGAAACTTGTATCAAAGTTAGTTTCTTACATTAAATATCTTGACATTTTGTATGGGACAGAAGAGAATCAATTGAAGATCTCTTTCCAGTGTGTGAGAGCTTCAAGGATATAACTTGACTATATGTGATCCAACATGCCAAAACCCAGCACAACTGGCGACCCTTGGGAGACTGAGCAAATCAGGTCAACAAGTGCCGGACCAAGCTTTTGGACATAATGCTCCATCTCTAACAATTAGTATTTATCCGGATTCTGTTGTTTGCATGTTGTTTATGACATTTTGATTTATAATGTACTTCAAAACACACACACACACAGAATTTAACATTTTTCTGAGTTACCCCTGGTCACATGTCTTTGGTGGTGTTTGAAAGTCAGAAACAGAGCATGAATTCTGTGGAGATCATCACTTGCTCTCATTGTATTCATTCAGATCCATGTACCTGTCTTGATTTTCTTGGACAAACAACCTCGCATGGAAAGCAGTGAAGTATGGTGGATGTGACATTGGTCTTTCTCTGAGGCTGTGTCCTGTTCTTGTGCAATCATGCACGTCAAATTTGCCTTGGTCTCCCTCTGAGACAGCTGAACGATTAACTGTTCAGTGTCCATATTTGCCTTGGTCTCCCTCTGAGACAGCTGAACGATTAACTGTTCAGTGTCCATATCTGTGTTGCTGGGTGTGGAAATTGTGGTTTCTAGGGAGAAGCTGGTCTTTGCGCAGGCTGCCTGGATCCACCGCTACGAGGCCTGCAGAGACTTTGTCCAGAAACTGCAGCCTGAAGACTTGCTCAGCTTTGTGGAGAATGTCGTTTTCACCGACAGGGCAAGGCAGAAGGCAAGTATCTGTTTGTCTGTCCTTGCTCACTTGCTTGGTCAGTTCACAATCCTTGAGGGTCACTTTTGAATAGTTTTTGCTGTGTTAAGATGTTTTTACTGATGGCTTCTTGAGTAATCTTGACCACTGTGATGCCATCCAGCCATCCAAGGCCTAAGTTGGGCATCTGCTTTTCCTCCCCCAAACCTGAAGAAACGTAATTAACTTGATAGTGCCAGAGAGCATTAATGAATGTCGGAAGGAAAAAGTCCATTGTCAGTAACGATGACTGCTAATGACTGGAACATGAGGTGTTGTACGGGAGACTTGGAACCCATCTTTGTTGATACTGCTGCAGGTCGATCTGTCTGCCAGACATGAGATGGTGAAGCGGGCCTTGAAGCAGGCACGACAGGGTGAGGGCCAGAAGAAGAAGAAGGAAGATGGAGAGTGAGTATTCTCCTTCAAGCAGGCCATAGCCACCATTGTGCTGTCTCGCTCTTATTTTCTGTCAAACTCTTTGTTGTCTGTAGAGGACATTTACTTTGATGTTGCAATGATCTGATCCTTTTGGAGTCTGCCGAAAGTGCAAGCTGTTAACATTTTCTTTCCTTTTTTGTCTCAATATGTTGCAGCCCCATGCTTAATGCACATTGTTTGACCATGTTGTCTATAGATTTGAGAATACCGTTGGTTTATATAGCAATTATCTGTGTTTTTGCAGTGTTCAGTTGACTGCTAGTGATTGTAATAATCAGTGTTTTGTTGAGCAGGTAATGGTATGAATACAAACATGTTATTGATTACAAGTTTTAATGTAGTCACATTCTGAGGAGCTGTGTACATGGTCAGGGTAATTTAAATTAGTTGTATTTATTGCTCTCTTTACACATTGAACCACTGCACTGTAGTCTGATGCACAGTGGACCACTGCACTGTAGTCTGATACACACTGGACCACTGCACTGTAGTCTGGTACACACAGGACCACTGCACTATAGTCTGGTACACACTGGACCACTGCACTGTAGACTGATGCACAATGGACCACTGCAGTGTAGTCTGATACACACTGGACCACTGCTCTGTAGTCTGATGAACACTGGACCACCGTGCTGCAGTCTGATACACACTGGACCACTGCACTGTAGTCTGATACACACAGGACCACTGTGCTGTAGTCTGATACACACTGGACCACTGCACTGTAGTCTGATGCACACTGGACCACTGCACTGTAGTCTGATACACACTGGACCACTGCACTGTAGTCTGATAGTGATACGCACTGGACCACTGCACTGTAGTCTGATACACATTGAACCACTGCACTGTAGTCTGATACACACTGGACCACTGTGCTGCAGTCTGATACACATTGAACCACTGCACTGTAGTCTGATAAACACTGGACCACTGTGCTGCAGTCTGATACCCACTGGACCACTGCACTGTAGTCTGATACACACTGGACCACTGCACTGTAGTCTGATACACACTGGACCACTGCACTGTAGTCTGATACACACTGAACCACTACACTGTAGTCTGATACCCACTGGACCACTGCACTGTAGTCTGATAGTGATACACATTGAACCACTACACTGTAGTCTGATACCCACTGGACCACTGCAATGTAGTCTGATAGTGATACACACTGGACCACTGCACTGTAGTCTGATACACATTGAACCACTGCACTGTAGTCTGATACACATTGAACCACTGCACTGTAGTCTGATACACATTGAACCACTGCACTGTAGTCTGATAAACACTGGACCACTGTGCTGCAGTCTGATGCACACTGGACCACTGTGCTGCAGTCTGATACACACTGGACCACTGCACTGTCGTCTGATACACACTGGACCACTGTGTTGTAGTCTGATGCACACTGGACCACTGCAGTGTAGTCTGATACACATTGAACCACTGCACTGTAGTCTGATGAACACTGGACCACTGCACTGTAGTCTGATACACACTGGACCACTGCAGTGTAGTCTGATACACACTGGACCACTGCACTGTCGTCTGATACACACTGGACCACTGCAGTGTAGTCTGATACACACTGGACCACTGCAGTGTAGTCTGATACACACTGGACCACTGCAGTGTAGTCTGATACACACTGGACCACTGCACTGTAGTCTGATGCACACTGAACCACTGCACTGTAGTCTGATAGTGATACACACTGGACCACTGCACTGTAGTCTGATGCACACTGGACCACTGTGCTGTAGTCTGCTGCACACTGGACCACAGCAGTGTAGTCTGATGCACACTGGACCACTGTGCTGTAGTCTGATACACACTGGACCACTGTGCTGCAGTCTGATACACATTGAACCACTGCACTGTAGTCTGATGCACACTGAACCACTGCACTGTAGTCTGATGCACACTGAACCACTGCACTGTAGTCTGATAGTGATACACACTGCACCACTGCACTGTAGTCTGATGCACACTGGACCACTGTGCTGTAGTCTGATGCACACTGGACCACTGCAGTGTAGTCTGATGCACACTGGACCACTGTGCTGTAGTCTGATACACACTGGACCACTTCACTGTAGTCTGATACACACAGGACCACTGCACTGTCGTCTGATGCACACTGGACCACTGTGCTGTAATCTGATACACACTGGACCACTGCACTATAGTCTGTTACACATTGAACCACTGTGCTGTAGTCTGATACACATTGGACCACTGCTCTGTCGTCTGATACACACTGGACCACTGCAGTGTAGTCTGATACACAATGGACCACTGCAGTGTAGTCTGATGAACACTGGACCACTGCACTGTAGTCTGATACACACTGGACCACTGCACTGTAGTCTGATACACACTGGACCACTGCAGTGTAGTCTGATACACACTGGACCACTGCACTGTAGTCTGGTACACAATGGACCACTGCAGTGTAGTCTGATACACACGGGACCACTGCTCTGTAGTCTGATACACACTGGACCACTGCACTGTAGTCTGGTACACACTGGACCACTGCACTGTAGTCTGGTACACACTGGACCACTGCACTGTCGTCTGATACACACTGGATCACTGCAGTGTAGTCTGATACACACTGGACCACTGCAGTGTAGTCTGATACACACTGGACCACTGCACTGTAGTCTGATACTCACTGGACCACTGCACTGTAGTCTGGTACACACTGGACCACTGCACTGTCGTCTGATACACACTGGACCACTGCAGTGTAGTCTGATACACACTGGACCACTGCAGTGTAGTCTGATACACACTGGACCACTGTGCTGTAGTCTGATACACACTGGACCACTGCACTGTAGTCTGATACACACTGGACCACTGCAGTGTAGTCTGATACACATTGAACCACTGCACTGTAGTCTGATGAACACTGGACCACTGTGCTGTAGTCTGATGAACACTGGACCACTGTGCTGTAGTCTGATACACATTGAACCACTGTGCTGTAGTCTGATGCACACTGGACCACTGTGCTGTAGTCTGATGCACACTGGACCACTGCATTCCAGGGCAGCCCAAGGCTGGGACAAGGTGGCCCACAGACTGCAGCAAGAGTTGGCCCACCTGGACCGTCTGACCCACCCAAACCTGGTCCAGATGCAGCAGTCTGATGACCCAGACCAGAGGCAGTATGCCAGTCTCTACGACCTCTCTGCAGGCCTGCCTGACAGGGTTTGTGTCTGGCCTGCCCATGGCCCCATGTCTTGCAGTCAGTTCCTTGATCAAAAGACTGCATTGAAGTGATTAAGTGGTTGTTGTTGGTTGATTAGTTTGCTGTGGTATGGATGGTTTGGGGTGGATGGATGATTGGTTGGTTGGTTTATAGTTTCAATTAGTTTGTGCCACATATTGTCTTCTGCATGGTATTCTGAACAAGGAACAGCAACTGCATCAGCAGACACAGCTTTACTGTGTTGGGGATGAGTGTTCACGTGATCAGCTCTTGTAGTGTAAGTGAGCAAAGGTGTGTCTGCAGAAAGGGGTTTTCAGGATGCTATGCTTCATCAGTGCAATGTTTTCTGTCATCATTCTGGCACATGAATACACACTCCAGGCACACATCCACAAGGTATGTGAATCAATCAACTTGACCAAGGAGCATCAGGTAAGCGTAGTGTGGACCTCTGATAAAAACAGTGCCTACCTTGTTCCGATCTGCTTTAGCATGAGAAGAAAAGTTTATATTTTATTGGCATGTACTGATGTAGGATGTATGCTGTCTGATTATTACAATCAGGTATTTAAGAGAGCTCCTTCAAAAAATAGGCTTAAGGATGACATTTTCTCCTCAATTGCCCTCTCTCAGTCTGAATTTGTGAGTGATGCTTCCCTTCAAATCCAGGGGCAGCTGACATCTTGCTCCTGGCTTAGCTCCTGCAGTAGGGCCTGAAAGCACAGCAGCCAGGGAATCCCGCCTATAGACAGGCAGCTAGTGGTCTTACTGAAAGCAACACTGCTGTGTTTCAACACAGTCCGTTTGCCATGGCACTGTGGCTCCATGCAAGATGTGCATGACGAGCAAGTCTTGTTGTCTACAGCTGCAGGACCTGCTGGTGAGGATGGTCTTGGATGGCCAGCCAGTGGAGCTGGTGCGGGAGGTGCTGGAGGTGGCACCTGTAGGGAACTGGACCACGCGGACTGCCTTTGCCCAGGCCATTGGCCTCCATGTGGACTCTCTCAGGTAGGCAGGCTGGCAAGGCACCAGAGCTGTGGATGATTTGACCTGGGGTCATTCTTTCTTTTGAACTGGAAGCAAAAAACTGGACTGTACTAATATGGAAAACTCCATCTATCTGTGTACATGTATATCTTCCTCATCTGTGTGTGTGTGTGTGCGTGTGTGTGTGTGTGTGTGTGTGTGTGCGTGTACTTACATGTATTTATGTGTGCATATGATAACCCAAGCTGCACTGTGGCTGTTGCAGACTACCAGACAGCAAGGGGACGAAGGCAGGCAAGAGGAAGCCACTGGAGGTGCTGCAGACCATTGTGGAGAGGGTGCAGGAGCATGAGGCAAAAGGGTGAGGCCCTCCATGCATCCCTGGCCTGCTGTCTGTTCTGCTGTCTGTTCTGCTGTCTGGTCTGCTGTCTGGCCTGCTGTCTGTTCTGCTGCCTGTTCTGCTGTCTGTTCTGCTGTCTGGCCTGCTGTCTGTTCTGCTGTCTGTTCTGCTGTCTGTTCTGCTGTCTGGCCTGCTGTCTGTTCTGCTGTCTGGCCTGCTATCTGTTCTGCTGTCTGTTCTGCTGTCTGTTCTGCTGTCTGTTCTGCTGTCTGGCCTGCTGTCTGTTCTGCTGTCTGGCCTGCTGTCTGTTCTGCTGTCTGGCCTGCTGTCTGTTCTGCTGTCTGTTCTGCTGTCTGGCCTTCTGTCTGCTCTGCTGTCTGTTCTGCTGTCTGGCCTGCTGTCTGTTCTGCTGTCTGTTCTGCTGTCTGGCCTGCTGTCTGTTCTGCTGTCTGTTCTGCTGTCTGGCCTGCTGTCTGTTCTGCTGTCTGTTCTGCTGTTTGTTCTGCTGTCTGCTCTGCTGTGTTCTGCTGTCTGTTCTGCTGTCTGTTCTGCTGTCTGTTCTGCTGTCTGCTCTGCTGTCTGTTCTGCTGTCTGGCCTGCTGTCTGTTCTGCTGTCTGTTCTGCTGTCTGTTCTGCTGTCTGGCCTGCTGTCTGTTCTGCTGTCTGTTCTGCTGTCTGGCCTGCTGTCTGTTCTGCTGTCTGTTCTGCTGTCTGGCCTGCTGTCTGTTCTGCTGTCTGTTCTGCTGTCTGTTCTGCTGTCTGTTCTGCTGTCTGTTCTGCTGTCTGTTCTGCTGTCTGTTCTGCTGTCTGACCTGCTGTCTGACCTGCTGTCTGTTCTGCTGTCTGTTCTGCTGTCTGTTCTGCTTTCTGTTCTGCTGTCTGGCCTTCTCTTCCCTTTTGTTTGGAGCCTTTGCTTCTCCAGAGCATGGACTTGATCATGTCATAGTCTCAATGCTGCAATGCCATCAGTAATTCTTCTCTGCACTGGATGTGTACCGTGCTTTCCTGTGTCATTTGTCACATTAGTTTTTTTCTTCCTGTCTTCATTCTGCTGCATTGTTTTTATCTCACTTTGAGATTTTAAAAATCCATTGCCCTCTGATTTTTTCTCACCTACATAAAGTCAGCATTGTTTAATCTTTCTTTGTTGCATTTAGATACAAGTTTTGCTGTTGCCAGAAGGCACAAACTCTCTCTTTAGCTGAAAAACAAGGGGGAGATTTATCACAGTAATCACTAAACAAGCCCCATTTTATCCATTCAAATTCTTGTTTCTCCTCCTCGCCTGTTGCCTGGAAAATGGTATGTACAAGGGTTGTCTCTTTGGAAGATGAAGAAGAGGAGGGGAGGTGATGAACTGACATACCGTGTGAGCTACTTGAAGCATCTCAGCCTATAGTACAGCAGTCCTTGCAGATTTTGGGTCTCATCCGAATGAATGTGCCCCGTCTGTCACATAGAACTGTGTGCCGTTAGGAGCTGTCTTACAGATTTGGACCAGTAGCCTTTTCTGATGTGCATAGCTTTCACAGCCCGTGGAGATTTCAGTCCTCAGCACATTCACTGTGGGTGTGGCAGTCCAGCAGGCACCATGCTCAGGCAGCCACCATCAAGTAGTGGACACTTCCCGGTGGTATCTTGCGCTGCTTGGGGCTGCCCATGATGGAGCTACTGGAGTAGGCCCCTAAAGCTCCACGACCATGGCTTCCAGCTTCTGAGGGAAGTGTCCAGCAGCAGCAGCAGCCATGTGTAGTATACCATTTTCAAGGGAGGTGTCATCAGCTATGTTGTACAGCTGCTGTTCGAATGAGCCGCACATGCGTTGGGCTCTATGAGAGTGAATATTGTAGATCTAATGCATTCTGCCATATCTGTCAGTTGCTTCAATTAATTATATGCCTCTTGTGGCTGTCTCTTTTGTGAGTGTAGAAATGGAAGTGCTGTGTGTGTCTGCAGAGGGAATCAGGTGACGGCCACGGACGTCAAGGACTTGCTGAGGCCCTTCTGTTCGGACAGCACGATGCCTGTACAGCCCCGACTGGACGTGCTCAACATTCTAGAGAAGGTTGGCTTCACACCATGCAGGCATTACCAGCTCTGGAGTGTTGTCATCTGCTGAGACACACACACTCTTTCACAATCACCAGACTACTTTACCCTGGAGATAGCATCCCTACTGTCTGTAGCTTCAGCAGACAAACCAGGAACTAACTAATTTCCTTGCTCTTTTAGCTTTCCCAGTGATCTAAACCTCTTTCTGCATTTTCATTGCACTGCTATTGCAGTGAATTTGTCTGACTTGAGCAGTATTGTTTCCTTTCTTTTTCTTTCTTTCTTTCTTTCTTTCTCCATTTCTTTTTTCCCTCTCAGATATACAGAGGCATATGTTGAACACTAAAAAGTTTTATTTTGTCCCCATATTTCTGACTCCTTCATTTATTGCTAGCAGAGGTTTTATGATTAGCTTTTATTAGAAGGGTGCTCCATCAAAATGATGAAAAAAGGATGCACAATCCTACATTAGAGTCCTTGTTTGAATTTCTGTCAAAATGGATGATTGTTTTGCACAAAATTCAGTGGACAAGAAAGTAATGAAAACATTTTTTCTCTCTCTACTGACTGTGGTACATGCATGGCTGAGTAATGCAGCTGAGGCTGTGTGTGGTTGCTGAGTGATGCAGCTGAGG
>JAWQFJ010029543.1:0-19977 GCA_034096865.1 Theodoxus fluviatilis | reverse complement strand
GAGTGGATGAGTGGCATGGGAGGAACGTGACTGTACACGATTCCTACAGAATACTTAGCCATACTCTCCAAGTGAGTTAATTAAAGTGGATTTTGACATGTTTTCACAGCTTTGTGTCATTGTGGGACATTTTTTAAATCTAAGTCTCGTGGGAGACAGTTCCCTGGTAAGGTCAAAGTTCGGGTGAGTCTGGTTGTTTGGCAAATATATTCCACACTGCGATTTGATGTCATGGGAAACCAGAAAAACGGAGGTGGAGTAAAGTAATGGAAGCGATATACTAGTGTACGTAAAACAAAAAGAATGAATAAGAGAAGACACTGATAGAAGAACGAAAAAACTCTGGAGAACCGTCGAAGAGTATAGAGTTCTTTTATGGTGACGTCAGACAATGAAGATAGACAAAATACATTAACATTTCAATGGCTTATACTAAGAGTTCGTCAAAAGTTCACACGTGATCTCCATACCAGATACAATCGTTCTAACAACATTACTCTGGAATAGTTTTGTGCCGTCCCATCTTTGTCGGATGGAGGCATAAGCATTATGATTTACGGCTCCGTGGCCAGAATGTACCAGAGTATTCGGTTACACTCACCAAAATGAGAGCATACATGACAGTGATACAGCGCCCCTCTAGCTTCTCTTTAAAGTGCTCTCTTTATCAATGTCTGTACAGCAAGGAAAATTAACTACATCGGTCGAGTTTGAATACTTTGTGAATCAAACTTCCATGTGCAAGGAAACCACTGTTACATCCAATGAATCATCCAAGCTCCAGGTAGCCAATGGGCGCGAGTGTTCAGCCAACAGAACATCTCACGTGGATACAGGGCCATAGTTTTCGCAGCAGAAAGAGGAGCGAGGGGATCTGTCGGCTTCTCGGTTCACAATGTCTGCAGGCAGCTTCGTCTCTCCAAGAGACAGGCCACAAAATTCATGAGAGCTATGGCAGAAACAGCAGAGGGCATCTTGCTTGATCTGGTCGATAGAAACACGGGGGAACGGGACTCGCCTGTAGACTCACAGGGCGCGGTCCGTGGTATTCGTGGGACTAGTCCCAAAAGCTTAGATGATCAGGCTTCCTTCGTTTGATACCCTCAGCCTGAGCTTCGGCGAGGCAGACGACAAAGACCATCACACAGTGTGGCTGGCCATTGGAGACGTCTGACGGGCACCTGGGGCTTTGACCCATATGTGATTCACCCCCGAGAATGTCCAAGCTGCAGAGGGGAGGGGCCGCTATTGCGGAGGGCCGCTATTGCGGGATTTTTTTGGGTCAAAATTTCGTAAGGCCATTTTGATTCTTTTGTCCTAAAACGCTTAAAACCATAAATTTTTTGTTAATTTTTTTAAACTTTGATATTTTTTTCGTTTTTTTTCAAACAAATGTACAAACATTTTTGTAGCCCATTTTGATTCTTTTGTCCCAAAACGCCAAAACAAAAATTGTGTGTTTTTTTAGGCGTTTCAGGAGGGTGAAAATGGTCAGAATCTGCCGGTAGGTTCCGTAGCCGTAGTTTTTATCAATAACGGGTGAAGCTTTATATTCTAACTCCATCCCACGTTTGACTCTCAACGGGTGGTCCCTACGCCCTAACTCCAGGGCCCGACGCTGATGTTGGACACAAACGTGACAAAAGTAACGCGTCCGGGTTTAGGTGAAACTCCTCAGACAGGCTAAGTCAGTCAGGCGGGGTGGCGAGTGCGGCCTCGGCTGAGCGCTATCGGTAAAACCCGATCAAGACATTTTGGGGGAAATTTTTTGAAAAAAAAGAAGTAATTTTTAAATGGTTTTTAGGCGTTTTAGGACAAAAGAATCAAAATGGCCTTAAGAACTTTAGACAAAAAAAATGCCGCAATAGCGGCCCCCCGCGATAGCGGCCCTCCGCAATAGAGAGCCGACCCCGCTGCGGGTACGCCAGTGCGCACGAGTGTTCAGCCAACATAACGCCAAGACAACGCCTCAGCCCTGCTGAGGTGTGATGTTAGGGACATTCAATAGAAGGTATTTCTTTTAGTTTAAACGTTTTTCATGGTAGGAGCAAATTCAAAATTTTAAAATGTTGACAGAAATATTTAATTGCAAGACATTCCAGCACAGAGCGGTTTATTCATGATCTATGAAGAACGCTGTCTGATCATAAGTACGAATACTAAGGTTGAGCCTTCAAAAAAGCTCTCCCCCGAACTTCAGCAGCATGGATAAAGGATACGAGGCCATGACAAACGTTGATGTTAATCATGTTTCAGAGACATGCATGTTAATGTCATTATTGGTGATCACAACTGAACAGACTCACCTATTTTAATGCGGCCATTTCATGATGACATGCAGGTGACATGATATCTCTTCAGTTTACAGGTCAGAACTAATATGCTTTTTGCGAGAAGTTAGATTAAATTTCCATTTGCAGTTTCAAATTGGACACATGTAGGATTCATTGGTAATATGAAAGTATGAAGTATGTCAAAGTGTTCCCGAAGCATTTTGAATCCTTGAAGAAATGAAAGAATCGTGAGGGACATCAAACTACGATTTACAATTGTTTCTGAACAAATGCATAAAAACCGCTACAACCATCTCGTTTACAAACTTAAAAGTTTACAGGGAATTACCATATAATGTAGCTTCCGGCCTTCTTTGCTGCTGTTTGAGCCAGTCTTTATGAAAAAGCATTAAAATGCGCACGCGCTTAGAATTTCAATCATGAAGTTGGTGACAGCTCGCTCACTTTATCCCTTTATTGAAGGTTTGCCTTACCTAAAGACCATTAGCACAGGAAGAAGGTTTTTGGAGAAAAGCGATCATTAAGATGACGAAATGAGTGCTTTGATTTTTTCAAATAAAACACCGAATATGCAGCAGACGACAATCTGTTCTGGAAACTGCGGAGAAAAAGCAGCAAGAAATCGATCTAACTACCGTAGAGATATTGCTACAGTCGATATTAGTGACAAATATTCTTCTAGGATGCAGAAACGAAAGTAAATAACAACCATGGATTTCCAGCTGATGATGCGAGGTATCACGGCAGCTCTAGCTGTATGTTAGCATACTGCACTGGCACGCCAGGCAGTATGTCTGCCTTAGGGTCCTTTTTATCTGTGTGAGCATGTGATCACGAACTCTGATGTAGCGGTCTCATGCCTGTGCCTTGGTTAAAGGCTGATTGCTTTAGACAAGGTTCGGGCTTATCTGTGAACGCAGGTCCAGCAATCTCAGAATCTGGGTTTATTAAAATATATAGACAATATTATACTGGCTGCAACCCTGTGTCGTAAATCTGTCCATGCGTGTAATTCTGTCTGTGTGTGTGAATGATACTTGGTGAACATCTACGATGCACCTACCCCTCTGTTTGACTGCATTAGCTTTGGTTCAACGTCGACGACGTGCCAAAGCAAAAACAATAGGTACTTACAGGAACTTCCCTTCCCTTCGCTCTTATCTACAATATACACTAGTTCCTGGCAGACCACCCCCTAGTGCACTCCCCTCTTGATTGAGTACACTGTCAGCCACTCAGCCTCTACTCACTTGTTAAAACCATGTCTTTTAACTGGCGGAGATAAAGCGAGCATGCTTTGGGGTTGGACGATGTGCGAGGCGCAGTGCCGTGGTTCTATCCTTGAGACGAGAAGAATCTGGGTTTAGTAAAAATATCAGGTTAGTTCTTCACAACCGACTCGCACGTTCACTCGAACTTGGTGGTGGCGACAAAGTTGAAAAAGAAAGGGCTGAACATTTCTATTCTTGCTGCCCAAGTGTTCAAAATCCTCCAAACAGCGATTCATCTCCCAATGGAACATACAGGCCGTTAGCTCCTTGCTTGTTGGCGTCAAATCCTCAGACTTCATCTTTTGGTCACATGCACTCCTTCCTCCCTCGACACACAAGAGCGCTTTGTAAAGTCAGCCAGCAACAGGGTTGGGCCTAGCAGAAGAATTCCAGCAACGTGTCCTACGATCCTTGTCCACTGATCAATGGTTCCGCGAACCTTTCGAACCCAGGTTCATTAAGTACTGTGTGGGTCGTCTGGTTAAGAACAAACTAGATACTGTTGTGATCATCGATCCTTACGAACTAGGTCCGTCCTTTATGAGACTTCACGATAAAGAACACATTCAGAACTCTCGATGATGAAAGACACACACAGATTGAAAGATCACATATTACACAGCTGCTGCGTGGCATTCTCCGGGGAGAGGGACATACATTTGGTATGTATTGATTCCCTGTTTAGACGCACCGAGTGGATAACGGCCAGGGCACTGCATTCTGGACGTTCCCTGTTCACATCCCTGCTGCGGCGCTCCCAGGCAACATGGATTTACGGCTGCAGTCCTCCTCAAGATGTGCCCCGGGCTACGGATCGGAGGCGTGTGCCAGCACTCGCTTACCCAGCCGTAGCCCGCAACTCATCCAGTACAAAGATGCGCCACCGAGGGACCCTCGTGATATCTTTATGGTGTTTTGATGGGCGGCCTAGATTCTTGCCCCAGCTGAAACCTCTCGCTACGACAGCTTGGAGTGTGTAAGACTCTCTCTTGTTGAGGTGTCGGTATCAGCAACCCCTTTCTCCATTGGCCTCGATTGTGGTGTTCTCAGCTGATGGTTTTCGTAGCGAGGTCGTTGTTTACGCCTTCTCTCTGGTCACCATCGAGAGCGAGAGAATAACACCAGAGATGAGTCTGAAAGAGATGAAGGCTAGACAGCGACCGTGTTGCACTTTGTTGACGATTTTAAGTGCTGCAGTTGAAGTTGATGGATGATCTATGACTCAAACAGAAAGTCTTCTAATGCTAACGTAACTGTGTTGCACGCTCAACAAACGAAGACATCAGTATTGAAAACGAGATTAGCGCCGCACCAGCTTTAGTTTGAAGACCGCAGCACAGTCACCGCTCTAGGGCAACAAAGTTTACAGTTGTGTCATGACTTGTTTCCATCAATGACACAGGTTCGTGCTCACACACACGCACACACGCGCGCGCGCACGCGCGCACGCACGCACACATACACACACACGCATTCAATCACGCACACACACACACACATGTACACACTAATGGAATGAAGGAAGGACAGCTAGATAGGCATCCACTGAGAGGCAGGCAGACAGTTGGAAGGACCGACGGAGAGACAGACAACCAAACAAACGAACAGGACTCACACATTCTTATATATATACACACACATACACACAGAGGAAGCCAGATTGATTTGAAGCTAGATACAAGGAGAAACGTAACCAGTAACAAGGGCGAACATGAACATACGCCCGCACGCACTAACTTGTACATGCGCTTAGACAAGCCGGAGTGGTTAAGGCCTAACTTAATAGCCCGACTGTCAGTCGGGCGAACCGGCGTTTGGGGTTGCCGAAACTGCGTTCGTTCTCAATAGAGCGCGCCGAGACTTGCTTGTCGTTCGGATGGTGACGGCGAAATGTGTGTCGAGCCACTTGACGGAAGTGACGACTCATATTGTTGTCATGGAGGTCACGGAAGAGAAACTGTGGCGTACTTAGTGAGGGTCTGTGCTCTCAGATTGCTATCTAGTATCATATAACCCGATTTGTGTGAGCTATTATTTTCTATACAACATCTGATGCAAAGAGGATCATAGATGCATGTATATTCTTATTCTTATCTTTGATTCCGGTCGAAATCCTTGTGGTCGAAACTATAGCAGTCGTCGCCAATGCCGCGAATGCGAGTACTGTCATTTTTATTGTAAAAGTATGGTTTATATAGCGATTTATCGGCCAAACCAAGTTGTCAAACCGCTCCCCCCTTCTTACGCAGTCCACCAGTCTTCAACCGGGCGTTGTTGTTATTTTAATAGAGGCGAACGCTCAGCGTCAGCGAGAAAGTTGAGAGTTTACGCGTACAACAGATTTCCTGTGACTGTGGAGCGTAGTCGAGTCTAACGCACCGTGATTGTATTTCGATGACCTTCTTTTGCTGTGTGTTACATCGAATTTTGCATTGAAATTGAAGTATGTGTTGTAAATTTGCTGTTTTCTTGACTAAATTACTCAGTCTTGTTGATACGAGCCCAGCCAAGCTTCGCGCACTTCTATTTATAGCTGACGCGCGGACCTCACCGACACAAGGAAAGATTATAAATACATTGATGTCCTTGAACCTGCCTTCGGCTGGTCCACACAGAGGGCGAGTCGATCTCCATTCCAGTTGTAAACTGTGAGCGCTTTCACGACCTATTGATGCAAGCAACATACAGCTTTGATAAATTAATGCTGTTCATGGCTTATTTTTTCTTTGGATCGGTTTTGAGTATCAACAAATACAGCGTTTTCTGTGCGAACCGTAGACTATATCCGCCATTTTAATTGTGCACAGAGTCGCGAGAACGCCAACAAAACCTCCTCAGAAGAAGAAGAGTCGGTTTTTCAGCCAATGAGGAGCCAGCTCCCATAACATGCGCTGCAAGCAAATTTTTGCCCGACACGTTCTCGCCGACAGAGAGCGAGCTAGCTGTCAGGGCGTTCGGCGCGCACGGAGTACGGGCAGTTAAGGGCGAATCCAGTTCTCGCCGAACGAGTGGGTCGGGCGACAGCTGCACGGGCCTGTCGCCGTGCAACCGTTCGGGCTATTAAGGTAGGGCTTTAGGGAGCTACACAAGCACATGTTCAGAGGCACGTGTCCTATTTGACAATCATTTCCACAGACCACGAGAATCATAAACCTGGTACGCTGTTCTGAAGAAAAAGGAGACGCCGTACGTTTTTATACGGCGAGAAAAAGTATTGAAAAGTTTATTTTAAAAACTCACAAAACAAAATTTTTTTCTGGAGAAGGTTACCCCGCAGTAGACTTCAAGCTATCATGAAAGACGAACTCGGGGAAGTGGGGGTGGTGGTGGGGTTGGAGATGGGGATGGAGGGCAGATCAGGAGAGATGGATTCACGGGAGCAGGGCCCAGGGCAGAAGTGTTAAATTAATCCTGTCACGCACGACACAGGCGACATCACACGGCGTCCACAGCTTTACTCTCCTCACCAGGTCGCGGCACGTGCTCAACCAGCACGAGCAGCAGCGGCTGAACGTCCTGGAGCAGCGCCTGACGTGTCAGCAGACCTGGACGCTGCGCTCACAGCTCCAGGCAGTACTGCGTCTGCGCCAGCGCTTAGCCGGATATCGCCGACTGCGCATGCCCGGAGCATCATCGTCATCATCGATTCCAGGAGAGACGCAAGACCGCCACAAGACAGACGGAAGCCAGCTGAAGGGCCCTGCGCTGTCACGTGGTGCGCTAGAGACGCAACGTCACACCAAACCCAGCGTCCGCGGCAGTCGCTCGTGACGTCCCACGTCCTGGCCAACCCCGCGCCTTCCCCCAGCCAATAGGAACGTTGCGGTGCCATCAACAGCTCTGCTTGGAGAGTGGGATCGAAGCGCTGCAAGCGTGCGAGAGAGAGGCGATATAAAGAGCGACGTCCCCATTACACGCACATGCCACATGCTAGCGCCAGGAAAGAGCGGCGCATTTCCTGACGGTGCCGAAAACCCTCAAGACAGCAGGCCTGGTTCTCTGCTGGGCACGTCGTGTTTACACCCTCTCCCACCAAGCTAGTGCCTGAGTGCCCTGACTGCCTTCCTGCTCCAGGTGCCAGTGAGTATGTTTGTACTTTACCTCGTGCTTGGGCGTACCTGTCAGGCAGGGGGATGCGGTCCTCAAACCTACAAAGCATTCTTACTCTCTGTCCAGCATCGATGTCTGCTTTGCCCCCTTTCCTTTCTCTTCCCCGCCCTCCTCTACATGTGTGTATAAGTGCGCAACTGAGTGCGACTGTGCATTTGACTTAAGTATATACATATCCGCAAGTCTTTGCCCACACCTTTGTGTGTGTGTGTGTGTGTGTGTGTGTGTGTGTGTGTGTGTGTGTGTGTGTGTGTTTGTGTGTACTTGTGTGTGCGGATGAGCGATAGAGAACCATAACGTTGAAGACAAGCAGGCAGAGACAGGTTGCAACGCTCAACGTAAATATGACAAAGTACAAGTCACTTCTAAAAATGAAATGATAATTTCACATGTCAACAAAAAAGTATTAGACTGGTCTCGAGTAATCATTTGGGGAGGAAAGAGGTAATATTTTCCCTCAGTACGATATTTACAAAGCAAGTAGCAAGAAACTCCCAACGGAGCCAGGCAGCAGACGGTCTTCAGAGGAAGAGCCCCGTCAACAAGTGTTTCGGCCCTTTACACTACTGACACTCTCGGGGATAGGGCCACACCTGGTTAAAGTTCCAGGTGCCCATCTGCTGCCCTGAACTTGCAATCTAGGAATCTAGGACAGGGAAAAACTATGCAGGCTCCCGAATAGTAAAAACAAACTGTCACTTTCAAAGGAAAATGTACCTTTTAAAAAATAATGGGTCGACTTCCTCCATACCTACAAAAAGGACAAAATGATCGAATGCCAAAAATATATTAGGGATTAATAAGACGTGAACTAGAAAAATACATAAACTGAACTGTGGCCACATTCCAATAAGACTGTCACATCTACATGCAGAACTGCAGCAGCCAAAGACTGCAACATGAATATATGAGGAAAACAAACATGCACACACATACGCGTGCACGCATTCGTGCACATAGGTGCATTATATACTGACACATCTAGACGCACATATGCAGGCCAGCGTGTGCCTGCACACACACACACACACACAACATCAACAACAGTAACAACAATAACAGGGATAATACAACAAGAGTGCAGACAGATGAGGCATTCGCCCCTCTCTCTCTCTCTCTCTCTCTCTCTCTCTCTCTCTCTCTCTCTCTCTCTCTCTCTCTCTCTCTCCAGGCAAGCACGCACACACGCGAGTGCGCGCTCATCCGCACACACAAGTACACACAAACACACACACACACACACACACACACACACACACACACACACACACACACACACACAAAGGTGTGGGCAAAGACTTGCGGATATGTATATACTTAAGTCAAATGCACAGTCGCACTCAGTTGCGCACTTATACACACATGTAGAGGAGGGCGGGGAAGAGAAAGGAAAGGGGGCAAAGCAGACATCGATGCTGGACAGAGAGTAAGAATGCTTTGTAGGTTTGAGGACCGCATCCCCCTGCCTGACAGGTACGCCCAAGCACGAGGTAAAGTACAAACATACTCACTGGCACCTGGAGCAGGAAGGCAGTCAGGGCACTCAGGCACTAGCTTGGTGGGAGAGGGTGTAAACACGACGTGCCCAGCAGAGAACCAGGCCTGCTGTCTTGAGGGTTTTCGGCACCGTCAGGAAATGCGCCGCTCTTTCCTGGCGCTAGCATGTGGCATGTGCGTGTAATGGGGACGTCGCTCTTTATATCGCCTCTCTCTCGCACGCTTGCAGCGCTTCGATCCCACTCTCCAAGCAGAGCTGTTGATGGCACCGCAACGTTCCTATTGGCTGGGGGAAGGCGCGGGGTTGGCCAGGACGTGGGACGTCACGAGCGACTGCCGCGGACGCTGGGTTTGGTGTGACGTTGCGTCTCTAGCGCACCACGTGACAGCGCAGGGCCCTTCAGCTGGCTTCCGTCTGTCTTGTGGCGGTCTTGCGTCTCTCCTGGAATCGATGATGACGATGATGCTCCGGGCATGCGCAGTCGGCGATATCCGGCTAAGCGCTGGCGCAGACGCAGTACTGCCTGGAGCTGTGAGCGCAGCGTCCAGGTCTGCTGACACGTCAGGCGCTGCTCCAGGACGTTCAGCCGCTGCTGCTCGTGCTGGTTGAGCACGTGCCGCGACCTGGTGAGGAGAGTAAAGCTGTGGACGCCGTGTGATGTCGCCTGTGTCGTGCGTGACAGGATTAATTTAACACTTCTGCCCTGGGCCCTGCTCCCGTGAATCCATCTCTCCTGATCTGCCCTCCATCCCCATCTCCAACCCCACCACCACCCCCACTTCCCCGAGTTCGTCTTTCATGATAGCTTGAAGTCTACTGCGGGGTAACCTTCTCCAGAAAAAAATTTGTTTTGTGAGTTTTTAAAATAAACTTTTCAATACTTTTTCTCGCCGTATAAAAACGTACGGCGTCTCCTTTTTCTTCAGAACAGCGTACCAGGTTTATGATTCTCGCGGTCTGTGGAAATGATTGTCAAATAGGACACGTGCCTCTGAACATGTGCTTGTGTAGCTCCCTAAAGCCCTACCTTAATAGCCCGAACGGTTGCACGGCGACAGGCCCGTGCAGCTGTCGCCCGACCCACTCGTTCGGCGAGAACTGGATTCGCCCTTAACTGCCCGTACTCCGTGCGCGCCGAACGCCCTGACAGCTAGCTCGCTCTCTGTCGGCGAGAACGTGTCGGGCAAAAATTTGCTTGCAGCGCATGTTATGGGAGCTGGCTCCTCATTGGCTGAAAAACCGACTCTTCTTCTTCTGAGGAGGTTTTGTTGGCGTTCTCGCGACTCTGTGCACAATTAAAATGGCGGATATAGTCTACGGTTCGCACAGAAAACGCTGTATTTGTTGATACTCAAAACCGATCCAAAGAAAAAATAAGCCATGAACAGCATTAATTTATCAAAGCTGTATGTTGCTTGCATCAATAGGTCGTGAAAGCGCTCACAGTTTACAACTGGAATGGAGATCGACTCGCCCTCTGTGTGGACCAGCCGAAGGCAGGTTCAAGGACATCAATGTATTTATAATCTTTCCTTGTGTCGGTGAGGTCCGCGCGTCAGCTATAAATAGAAGTGCGCGAAGCTTGGCTGGGCTCGTATCAACAAGACTGAGTAATTTAGTCAAGAAAACAGCAAATTTACAACACATACTTCAATTTCAATGCAAAATTCGATGTAACACACAGCAAAAGAAGGTCATCGAAATACAATCACGGTGCGTTAGACTCGACTACGCTCCACAGTCACAGGAAATCTGTTGTACGCGTAAACTCTCAACTTTCTCGCTGACGCTGAGCGTTCGCCTCTATTAAAATAAACAACAACGCCCGGTTGAAGACTGGTGGACTGCGTGAGAAGGGGGAGCGGTTTGACAACTTGGTTTGGCCGATAAATCGCTATATAAACCATACTTTTACAATAAAAATGACAGTACTCGCATTCGCGGCATTGGCGACGACTGCTATAGTTTCGACCACAAGGATTTCGACCGGAATCAAAGATAAGAATAAGAATATACATGCATCTATGATCCTCTTTGCATCAGATGTTGTATAGAAAATAATAGCTCACACAAATCGGGTTATATGATACTAGATAGCAATCTGAGAGCACAGACCCTCACTAAGTACGCCACAGTTTCTCTTCCGTGACCTCCATGACAACAATATGAGTCGTCACTTCCGTCAAGTGGCTCGACACACATTTCGCCGTCACCATCCGAACGACAAGCAAGTCTCGGCGCGCTCTATTGAGAACGAACGCAGTTTCGGCAACCCCAAACGCCGGTTCGCCCGACTGACAGTCGGGCTATTAAGTTAGGCCTTAACCACTCCGGCTTGTCTAAGCGCATGTACAAGTTAGTGCGTGCGGGCGTATGTTCATGTTCGCCCTTGTTACTGGTTACGTTTCTCCTTGTATCTAGCTTCAAATCAATCTGGCTTCCTCTGTGTGTATGTGTGTGTATATATATAAGAATGTGTGAGTCATGTTCGTTTGTTTGGTTTTCTGTCTCTCCGTCGGTCCTTCCAACTGTCTGCCTGCCTCTCAGTGGATGCCTATCTAGCTGTCCTTCCTTCATTCCATTAGTGTGTACATGTGTGTGTGTGTGTGCGTGATTGAATGCGTGTGTGTGTATGTGTGCGTGCGTGCGCGCGTGCGCGCGCGCGTGTGTGCGTGTGTGTGAGCACGAACCTGTGTCATTGATGGAAACAAGTCATGACACAACTGTAAACTTTGTTGCCCTAGAGCGGTGACTGTGCTGCGGTCTTCAAACTAAAGCTGGTGCGGCGCTAATCTCGTTTTCAATACTGATGTCTTCGTTTGTTGAGCGTGCAACACAGTTACGTTAGCATTAGAAGACTTTCTGTTTGAGTCATAGATCATCCATCAACTTCAACTGCAGCACTTAAAATCGTCAACAAAGTGCAACACGGTCGCTGTCTAGCCTTCATCTCTTTCAGACTCATCTCTGGTGTTATTCTCTCGCTCTCGATGGTGACCAGAGAGAAGGCGTAAACAACGACCTCGCTACGAAAACCATCAGCTGAGAACACCACAATCGAGGCCAATGGAGAAAGGGGTTGCTGATACCGACACCTCAACAAGAGAGAGTCTTACACACTCCAAGCTGTCGTAGCGAGAGGTTTCAGCTGGGGCAAGAATCTAGGCCGCCCATCAAAACACCATAAAGATATCACGAGGGTCCCTCGGTGGCGCATCTTTGTACTGGATGAGTTGCGGGCTACGGCTGGGTAAGCGAGTGCTGGCACACGCCTCCGATCCGTAGCCCGGGGCACATCTTGAGGAGGACTGCAGCCGTAAATCCATGTTGCCTGGGAGCGCCGCAGCAGGGATGTGAACAGGGAACGTCCAGAATGCAGTGCCCTGGCCGTTATCCACTCGGTGCGTCTAAACAGGGAATCAATACATACCAAATGTATGTCCCTCTCCCCGGAGAATGCCACGCAGCAGCTGTGTAATATGTGATCTTTCAATCTGTGTGTGTCTTTCATCATCGAGAGTTCTGAATGTGTTCTTTATCGTGAAGTCTCATAAAGGACGGACCTAGTTCGTAAGGATCGATGATCACAACAGTATCTAGTTTGTTCTTAACCAGACGACCCACACAGTACTTAATGAACCTGGGTTCGAAAGGTTTGCGGAACCATTGATCAGTGGACAAGGATCGTAGGACACGTTGCTGGAATTCTTCTGCTAGGCCCAACCCTGTTGCTGGCTGACTTTACAAAGCGCTCTTGTGTGTCGAGGGAGGAAGGAGTGCATGTGACCAAAAGATGAAGTCTGAGGATTTGACGCCAACAAGCAAGGAGCTAACGGCCTGTATGTTCCATTGGGAGACGAATCGCTGTTTGGAGGATTTTGAACACTTGGGCAGCAAGAATAGAAATGTTCAGCCCTTTCTTTTTCAACTTTGTCGCCACCACCAAGTTCGAGTGAACGTGCGAGTCGGTTGTGAAGAACTAACCTGAAATTTTTACTAAACCCAGATTCTTCTCGTCTCAAGGATAGAACCACGGCACTGCGCCTCGCACATCGTCCAACCCCAAAGCATGCTCGCTTATCTCCGCCAGTTAAAAGACATGGTTTTAACAAGTGAGTAGAGGCTGAGTGGCTGACAGTGTACTCAATCAAGAGGGGAGTGCACTAGGGGGTGGTCTGCCAGGAACTAGTGTATATTGTAGATAAGAGCGAAGGGAAGGGAAGTTCCTGTAAGTACCTATTGTTTTTGCTTTGGCACGTCGTCGACGTTGAACCAAAGCTAATGCAGTCAAACAGAGGGGTAGGTGCATTGTAGATGTTCACCAAGTATCATTCACACACACAGACAGAATTACACGCATGGACAGATTTACGACACAGGGTTGCAGCCAGTATTATATTGTCTATATATTTTAATAAACCCAGATTCTGAGATTGCTGGACCTGCGTTCACAGGTAAGCCCGAACCTTGTCTAAAGCAATCAGCCTTTAACCAAGGCACAGGCATGAGACCGCTACATCAGAGTTAGTGATCACATGCTCACTCAGATAAAAAGGACCCTAAGGCAGACATACTGCCTGGCGTGCCAGTGCAGTATGCTAACATACAGCTAGAGCTGCCGTGATACCTCCATCATCAGCTGGAAAACCATGGTTGTTATTTACTTTTGTTTCTGCATCCTAGAAGAATAGCTGTCACTAATATCGACTGTAGCAATATCTCTACGGTAGTTAGATCGATTTCTTGCTGCTTTTTCTCCGCAGTTTCCAGAACAGATAAGTCGTCTGCTGCATATTCGGTGTTTTATTTGAAAAAATCAAAGCACTCATTTCGTCATCTTAATGATCGCTTTTCTCCAAAAACCTTCTTCCTGTGCTAATGGTCTTTAGGTAAGGCAAACCTTCAATAAAGGGATAAAGTGAGCGAGCTGTCACCAACTTCATGATTGAAATTCTAAGCGCGTGCGCATTTTAATGCTTTTTCATAAAGACTGGCTCAAACAGCAGCAAAGAAGGCCGGAAGCTACATTATATGGTAATTCCCTGTAAACTTTTAAGTTTGTAAACGAGATGGTTGTAGCGGTTTTTATGCATTTGTTCAGAAACAATTGTAAATCGTAGTTTGATGTCCCTCACGATTCTTTCATTTCTTCAAGGATTCAAAATGCTTCGGGAACACTTTGACATACTTCATACTTTCATATTACCAATGAATCCTACATGTGTCCAATTTGAAACTGCAAATGGAAATTTAATCTAACTTCTCGCAAAAAGCATATTAGTTCTGACCTGTAAACTGAAGAGATATCATGTCACCTGCATGTCATCATGAAATGGCCGCATTAAAATAGGTGAGTCTGTTCAGTTGTGATCACCAATAATGACATTAACATGCATGTCTCTGAAACATGATTAACATCAACGTTTGTCATGGCCTCCTATCCTTTATCCATGCTGCTGAAGTTCGGGGGAGAGCTTTTTTTGAAGGCTCAACCTTAGTATTCGTACTTATGATCAGACAGCGTTCTTCATAGATCATGAATAAACCGCTCTGTGCTGGAATGTCTTGCAATTAAATATTTCTGTCAACATTTTAAAATTTTGAATTTGCTCCTACCATGAAAAACGTTTAAACTAAAAGAAATACCTTCTATTGAATGTCCCTAACATCACACCTCAGCAGGGCTGAGGCGTTGTCTTGGCGTTATGTTGGCTGAACACTCGTGCGCACTGGCGTACCCGCAGCGGGGTCAGCTCTCTATTGCGGAGGGCCGCTATCGCGGGGGGACGCTATTGCGGCATTTTTTTTGTCAAAAGTTCTTAAGGCCATTTTGATTCTTTTGTCCTAAAACGCCTAAAAACCATTTTAAAATTACTTCTCTTTTTTTTCAAAAAATTTCCCCCAAAATTTATTGATCGGGTTTTACCGATAGCGCTCAGCCGAGGCCGCACTCGCCACCCCGCCTGACTGACTTAGCCTGTCTGAGGAGTTTCACCTAAACCCGGACGCGTTACTTTTGTCACGTTTGTGTCCAACATCAGCGTCGGGCCCTGGAGTTAGGGCGTAGGGACCACCCGTTGAGAGTCAAACGTGGGATGGAGTTAGAATATAAAGCTTCACCCGTTATTGATAAAAACTACGGCTACGGAACCTACCGGCAGATTCTGACCATTTTCACCCTCCTGAAACGCCTAAAAAACCACACAATTTTTGTTTTGGCGTTTTGGGACAAAAGAATCAAAATGGGCTACAAAAACGTTTGTACATTTGTTTGAAAAAAAACGGAAAAAAATTCAAAGTTTTAAAAAATTAACAAAAAATGTATGGTTTTTAAGCGTTTTAGGACAAAAGAATCAAAATGGCCTTACGAAATTTTGACCCCAAAAAATCCCGCAATAGTGGCCCTCCGCAATAGCGGCCCCTCCCCTCTGCAGCTTGGACATTCTCGGGGGTGAATCACATATAGGTCAAAGCCCCAGGTGCCCGCCAGACGTCTCCAATGGCCAGCCACACTGTGTGATGGTCTTTGTCGTCTGCCTCGCCGAAGCTCAGGCTGAGGGTATCAAAAGAAGGAAGCCTGATCCTCTAAGCTTTTGGGACTAGTCCCACGTATACCACGGACCGCGCCCTGTGTGTCTACAGGCGAGTCCCGTTCCCCCGTGTTTCTATCGACCAGATCAAGCAAGATGCCCTCTCTGCTGCTTCTGCCATAGCTCTCATGAATTTTGTGGCCTGTCTCTTGGAGAGACGAAGCTGCCTGCAGACATTGTGAACCGAGAAGCCGACAAATCCCCTCGCTTCACTTTCTGCTGCGAAAACTATGGCCCTGTATCCACGTGAGATGTTCTGTTGGCTGAACACTCGCGCCCATTGGCTACCTGGAGCTTGGATGATTCATTGGATGTAACAGTGGTTTCCTTGCACATGGAAGTTTGGTTCACAAAGTGCTCGACCGATGTAGTTCATTTTCTTTGCTGTACAGACATTGATAAAGAGAGCACTTGAAAGAGAAGCTAGAAGGGCGCTGCATCACTGTCATGTATGCTCTCATTTTGGTCAATGAAACCGAATAATCTGGTAAATTCTGGCCACCGAGCCGTAAATCATACTGCTTATGCCTCCATCCGACAAAGATGGGACGGCAAAAAACTATTCCAGAGTAATGTTGTTAGAACGCTTGTATTTGGTATGGAGATCACGTGTGAACTTTTGACGAACTCTCAGTATAAGCCATTGAAATGTTAATGTATTTTGTCTATCCTCATTGTCTGACATCACCATGAAAGAACTCTATGCTCTTCGACGGTTCTCCAGAGTTTTTTCGTTCTTCTATCAGTGTCTTCTCTTATTCATTCTTTTTGTTTTACCTACACTAGTATATCGCTTCCATTACTTTACTCCACCTCCGTTTTTCTGGTTTCCCATGACATCCAATCGCAGCGTGGAATATATTTGCCAAACAACCAGACTCACCCGAACTTTGACCTTTCCAGGGAACTGTCTCCCTCGAGACTTAGATAAAAGAAATGTCCCACAATGACACCAAGCTGTGAAAACATGTCAAAACCCACTCTATTTAACTCAGTTTGAGAGTATGGCTAAGTATTCTGTAGGAATTGTGTACAGTCACGTTCCTCACATGCCACTCATCCACTCACTCACCCACTCACTCACCCACCCATCCATCCATCTACCTACCCACCTACCCACCCACCCACCCACCCACCCACCCACTCACTCCCTCACTCACTCACTCACTCCGCTCACTCCGCTCAATCCACTCACTCCACTCACCACTCCACTCACTCACTCTACCCACTCACCCCACCCGCTCACTCCAGTCACTCAGTCACTCGCTCGCTCGCTCAATCGCCCATTCACTCGCCCACTCACTCGCCCACCCACCAACCCCTCCCAATCACCCATCCACTCACCCACTCTCTCATACCCTACCTGGAGACCAAGTCCGAGCAGGCTGGATCCCAGGCACGGTGTCTGTGTGGAATGCCAGAGGGGGGCTGCTTAGAGACCCTCGGCCTGGGGCCCTGGCTGAGGAAGGAGGGCGTCTGAGGGGACGAGGTGGGTCCTGTGTGACCAGGCTGGATGTTCTCGAAGACTCTGTTGCCCCTGACAACGCGGCTGCTGCTGCTGGCAGCGTGCGTCACGATGACTGAGAGGCTTTCATCGTCCGCAGGAGACATGACGGCCTGCTGACAGAGACAGATGAAGGCGATAACGGATTCTCCGATTATGGTGAGAAGAAGGTGGGCGGTGGGTGGGTAAGAGTGTGGGTAGGTGGGTAGTGCGGCTAATAGTGAAAATAGAAGGGAAGTGGGACGGGGTCATTGAGGACGACGATGGTGAATAGTCCATTATGGTGGTTTTGATGATTAGTGGTGCTGTTGTGATACTAATGCCAGTGTATGGTGGTTGGTGGGGATGGGTGAGGCGCGACTTGTGGTGGACATGGAAGGGCAGGGCGAGAGAGTCACAGTGAACACAACTGGTGAAGGTTTGGTGCTGGTGGTTTGGGAAATTGACGGTGCTGATATGGAACAAATGCTCGTGCCAGCGTTAGAGATTTGTGGGAGTGACAGCAATAGCTGTGAGTCTAGCATGGGTGGTGGGTTGTCGTGATGGTGGAGGAGGCGGAACAGTGGTTAGAAGCGGATAGTGTAGCAATAGATAGTGACAGTAACATGACGGAGATGATGATGGTGGTGATGCTGGAATGCTGCTGCTGCTGACTATGCTGAAGCTGTAAATGACGACGACGACGACGACGACGACGATGATGATGATGATGATGATGATGATGATGATGATGATGATGCAGGTGATGGTCGTGCTGGTGCCGATAACACTGGCTGTATTTTTTATGTCTATGAACAAAGACGAAGTGTCGTTGGTGATAATGACACACTGATGATGAAAGAAGTAGTGGCGATGGTCGTGATGGTTATTACATTATCAGTTTCATGGATACTTTATGGATTCAGGGAGTTTCTGAAAGGAATAGGAAGCATGTAGATTGGGAAAATAATGACACAACGGATAATAAAGCAGCTACAAGTTGAAAATACAGAAAAATAGTATTCTGTTTGTGTACAAATGAGCATGACATCATATTGCGACTCTCAGTTCATTTCTGGGATTGAAGCTTGTTTTTGCTGTTGTTCTTATGGCCAAACTTATGGCACTTTTTCACAATCTCAATTTCCTGGGAGGCATCCAACGGGTTAATAGGCTGCAGTTAAATTCCAACGTGTATTTTATTTTACATCGGACCTAAACGGTAACCACATTCACTCCAGGGCGAAAAAAAGCAATTTATGTACATTCCTCAAAGAACCAACTCTAACCCTCCCGCAGTTTAGAGAATGTCTCCTACTGGAAGTGAACCACTCATGTTTGAGCTCACGATCAGCACAGCACAGCCAGAGCTCCGTGTTTTACAGACAAATTCAGTGGTGTCTTAGGCAGCGGCGCGTCGTCTTCAAACACGCACACGCACGCACGCACGCACAAACACACACACACACACACACACACACACACACACACACACACACACCCTATGTAGCGTTGCTGGAGGGGCATGATTAGGAAAATTCACAGAAAGTCGAGATTACCCACACAAAAAATGCGGTCGTTGATTAAATGCGCTTACAGCTGAAGTAGCAATCAAAGAAAGGAACTTGCTTCCTTGGGCAAGGAGCTACCATGATCAATACATTCTTGAAAAAGGAATTCGGGCAGAAAATTAGTTTTGCAATTTCTTTTTAATATCATATATTACATTGCCTGAAAAATTGCGGGTCTACCGGATCGAAGGAACAAGACGTTATTACCTCTTAAACTCTGACTCCCACGACGCAAAAGCCTGGGTAATTTTATAGAAGTGAAGGATAACAAAACTCGGTCAAATAGAATTGCTCATCGGTGTGTGTGTGTGTGTGTGTGTGTGTGTGTGTGTGTGTGTGTGTGTGTGTGTGTGTGTATGTGTGTATGTGTGTGTATGTGTGTGTGTGTGAGTGTGTGTGCCCACACACACAAGACACAAAGATGTACATGTATGAATGTATGACTAACAAAACTCAACTATTGCTCAAAGTAAGCAAGTATCAGTGATCTTTTTTGTCCTGCTCACACTATATGACATTATTCAAAATGTTATGTCTTTTCTTGGGAAGAAGTTCGCCACAAACCGTCAGCAGTTGATATGAGATCACGCTTTCTTTCGTCGAATGCGAAAATGCTGAGAAGTGCAAAACTGTGGTGGGTGACTGGCCACGACCTTTGGGTAGGACACGTCTGAGTGCAATTAACTCATGGCGGTTTTCCTTGTCAATACTCCTGTGTGCCCAGGTCTGGCTCTGCCGACGCCATCATTGCTTGGCCTCTTCATCAACCCTGGCGTTCGTTGACCCAGCCGTCCGCTGCAGGAAGACGACCTACCACGACAAACGGCGATAGTCTTGCAGGCGTCGGCAGACAGTGGCCGAGAGGACAGCCCAGGACGATAAAGCCAGACTTGGCACTCCAGTCCATGGGTCTTCGCTTCTTCAATCGCAGTGTGGACAGAAAGGCCATCCAAGGCACCTCAGAGCAAAGATCTCGCATGTTGGATGACGGCACATGCTTTGCCTTGACCTGGTTTCTGGTTTTCAAAATCATTGATTTGTCCTCCCCTCTCGCCCTGGTGTGCGCCCCATCAGCTGTGTAAACACTAGCGAATTGCGTTGACCTAGTGACGATGCTCTGGCGCTGTAGCTACAGAGGGCGGCAGCACTAACGCGAAATA
>JAWQFJ010029541.1:20000-26882 GCA_034096865.1 Theodoxus fluviatilis | reverse complement strand
CCGCACCACACAGCACCACACAGCACCGCACAGCACCTCACAGCACCACATAGCACCACACAGCACCTCACAGGCCTTTGCACACAGGGCAATTCCACACGCCACACTAGGACTGACAAAAATATCTCCCAATGGCAGAGCGCTACTGACGGCTTTGCTTCACTATTGCCAGCAGTGATTGGCTGCCACAATGACGCTTGCGAGATTGCCAGGGTAAAATCGCTTCGTGTACTACGGCCTTGATTTGCCTACAACAGCACACGCCTATCTTGAGACGTGTAATGTCTCATGGCTGGTGGCTGAAAAGTCATTGGCTTTGACCCGTCATCTGACCAGCTGGCCACGTTTGACCTGGTCACTTGTGAACGTCTTTTGACCTTCCTGTAGAAACGTGTGCTTATGACGAATGACGTCTGCAATTCAGCTTGTGAAGTCAAGGTCGAGACATTCCTGCCAGGGTGTTGGGGAGAAGTGGGCTGACGTCACTTAGTTCGCTGTCACTCAGGTTTTGACCACCTCTCCGTTTCATCTGAGCCGTAGCGTTTGATATGGGTTTCGACTTCTCGGGCCGGTTTGTTTGTCTGCCTTTTGTTTGCCTCTCTGCCTGTCTGTCCGTCCGTCCGTCCGTGTGTGTCTGTCTGTGTGTCTGTCTAAGTGTCTATCTGTGTGTCTGTATGTGTGTGTGTCTGTGTGTCTGTCTGTCTGTCTGTCTGTGTCTGTCTGTCTGTCTCTGTCATTCTGTCTATCTGTCTGTCTCTGTGTCTTTGTCTGTCTGTCTGTCTGTCTGTCTGTCTGTCTGTCTGTCTGTCTGTCTGTCTGTCTGTCTGTCTCTCTCTCTCTCTCTCTCTCTCTCTCTCTCTCTCTCTCTCTCTCTCTCTCTCTCTCTAGTGTTTCAAACTTTTACCGTTTCCTGGAAAGTTTTGGCTTTGAACTGGAAACTGCAGGATGATCATATCATTGTGGGTTTTCATGTGTGACACCGACATCCAACGTGCTTCAGATATCACGCAGTTGACAGTTGAGATCACAATAATTCAATCGGAGTTCTCTTTGGAAGGCTAATGGATAGAGGAGAAGAGGGAAGTGGGGAGAGAGAGAGGGGGGGGGGGAGACAGAGAGAGAGAGAGAGAGAGAGAGAGAGAGAGAGAGAGAGAGAGAGAGAGAGTACGAGTACGAATCATTTTATTGTGAGGGCCTCGGGCCCATTACAAGGATTAAAAAAACGCAACAAAACCAAAGTAGCAAATACAGAGAGAGAGAGAGAGAGAGAGAGAGAGAGAGAGAGAGAGAGAGAAAGAGAGAGAAAGAGAGAAGGAGAGAGAGAAAGAGAGAGCAATAAAGAGAGAGAGAGAGAGAGAGCAATAAAGAGCGAGAGAGCGAGAGAGAGAGAGAGAGAGAGAGAGAGAGAGAGAGAGAGAGAGAGAGAGAGAGAGAGAGAGCGAGAGAGAGAGAAAGAGAGAAAGAGAGAGCGAGAAAGAGAGAGAACTGAACTGAACTGAACTGAACAAATTTAATGTGTAGGCCACCGGCCTATTACATTGGGAACGCGGACCACGAAATTGAAACGCGAACAACTCGATCAAAGTCATCAAAACCGGCACCCAGTTTTGGAAAGCACGATTTGCACGTAGGACGAGTGTCTATCATCACCAAAGTCATTTTTTACGTGCGGACCGTCTAGACAGTTGTCTTGGCGGCGGCGTCCGGCGCTTCTCGGTCTTGTCTTTGTTTACACTCATCTTGCTGTTGAAGGCAGGCAAGTCTGGGGCAAGTGGAACAGGAGCAGCTGCTGCATCACCGGCTGATGACACAAAGTGGGTTTTCTCACAATCATAGAGGCGATCAGCAGATGTAGCTTGGTTGGTGTCGCTGGTATTCAGAGCTGTGTGCACTCCTTTCACCTCCTCCCGCAGTGAATTCTCCACCATCTCCATCCGGTGAGTGAGGGCCTCCCCCAGTCTATTCATCGTGAGTTGAAGGGCAGCGTTAAATTCTTCACTTGAAACCTCTTTTCCCGAAGGTGGTGACAAACTGGGGCTGGAAGAAGCTGATGATCGTACGGGAGGCTCGACTGGCATTGCGGCAGATACCGTTTCAGAGTGAACACATGCGCCTGACGGGTCAAAGGTCACAAGTGAGGCGGCGCAAGAATTTCGTGCAGCATCGGCATCAGAGGTTGTAGATGTCGCAACAACATTTTTGTTTAAATTTTCGCGCAAAAGAGTGTCGGCCGCTCTATGCTCACCTATCACTCTGTGTTGCCGAGCCCAAGAAAGAGAGAGAAAGAGAGAGAGAGAGAGAGAGAGAGAGAGAGAGAGAGAGAGATTAGAGAGAAGAGACTAAACCACACAAATTCGGGTCGCATAAGTTTCAGGGGAAGTTTTATTCTTGAAATGAAAGAGAAACATACTTTTTATATATTTTATGCTATACTGACAGCTAAACATGCACAACAGTTTTAGTACCATCAAACCCAATCGAATCCACTTGTTCTTTAACCATTCACCATATGCACAACTAAGTGTCAGCCAAAAGAAAACAGAAACTATGCTACTCAACGCCGAAAGACCCACCCCAGTGAAGGCCCACGGCGCCGACTTACCACAAACAGACCAATTCACCCATCTGGGCAGTATCATCCGAAAAGACGGAGGCGCTGAGGAGGACATCAAAAGCAGACTGAACAAAGCCAGAAATGCCATGCGCACCATGAACAAAATCTGGAAATCGGCTCAGTACAGCACCCGCACAAAGCTGAAACTATACAGAAGCTGTGCGCTGTCTACCCTCATGTATGGGTCGGAATGCTGGCGCATGACGAGGTCGGATGCTGCAAAACTGTCGACATTCCACACCACCTGCCTCAGAAAGATCTTGCGAATCTTCTGGCCCAGAAAAATCTCCAACAACGACCTTCTCCAGCGATGCAACATAGAAGACATGGAAACACTCATAACCAAGAGAAAATGGAGATGGATTGGCCATGTACTGAGGATGGACAACGATTCCATTCCGAAAGTGGCACTCCGATGGACCCCAGAAGGAAAGAGAAAGCGCGGGAGACCCAGGCAGACTTGGAGACGCACAGTGGAAGGGGAGATAAAAGACCTCAACCACTCCTGGGCGACCCTGGAAAGGCTTGCAAGCGACCGACAACAGTGGAGAACCTTTCTTGCTGCCCTACACGCCACCCGGCGTAAAAGGCATGCAGTAACATAACGTAACATATGCACAACATAAGAGTTCCTGGTTGTATTTCCTACAGGTGGAATGGCAGGCTTCACACACACACACACACACACACACACACACACACACACACACACACACACACACACACTCACACACACACACACACACACTCTCTGCCTGTCTGTCTGTCTGTCTGTCTGTCTGTCTGTCTGTCTGTCTGTCTGTCTGTCTGTCTGTCTGTCTGTCTGTCTGTCTGTCTGTCTGTCTGTCTTTCTGTCTTCGCCTCAGACTTCCAAAGAGAACTCCGATTGAATTATTCACAAAGCAGAAACTGGACAACCACCATTCAAAGTTTCACCAGTAGGCCTACTCAACCACACCCTTCCGAACATTTTGACCAACACCCCTACGTCAGTTCTTCCCGGCTCCCCGGTGTTTCTTCATATACAATGTACTTCACCTAAGCAAGACCGTTGTCTGTAAGTCATGTTTGAAACCATGCACTTAGTCCATTTAGGAATGCAACAATTCAGGGCTAGGTCTCACTTGAAATATTTGACCCATCTAGTGTCACACATCATAGGTGATGATGTTTTGATTGATGAAAGATGAATTGTTACCAGGTATTGAGTCTATCTTTTCGTGAGATGAGAACGGAGAGGCATTTAGGGGATTGCATATGGCGCTTAGACGACTAGTTTCTAGCTGTGGCTGGTTAGAGTTCTGAATCTTCCTGGGTGGTTCGTATCATTATCATGGCATACTGACCACATGTAGTCCTGTTGGCCCCTGTTGTCTCTGGGGCTGTCTGGGACTTTTCCAGGCCAGGCTGCTGGATTTAACCCTGAATACTCAGCAGCTAGGGGTCCCACATGACGCGGAGGTATCAAGTGACTCCTGCTGTATGCTGTATTCTAATAGTAATACAGAGGAGTTTTGAACAGGGAATTCATCAAGTCCTTGCCATCATTCCCCATGACTACTGAAACACAGCATGCAGAATGAACATTCCACACCTTACTGATAGATGACGAGCTGATTCAGACACTGAATAGGACGCATCTTGGCAGATGAGACAGAGCCACGAGGCAGGACAACGACGTAATTCACCCAAACCAGTCTGCCGATCCCCCTGTGATTCAGGGTACTCAGTCTATATCCCAGTGTTGCAACAATCTCTACCTCAGTCTCCTGGTTTCACGCTCAAGATATAGCAGGTACAGGACGACACCCTCATGAATGGGGTCCTGGACGTGACGGAGGATGGTTTTGGTTTCATTTATGGGCATCTGGAAACTTCACGTGCACATGGGTACACTGTCCCAATCTCTCTCTTAATTAGAAAAGCCCTGATCAAGCTTACCTGAAAGGGTTTGAAGGACATACCACGGATCTATTATAGATCCGTGGACATACGTACTGCTGTGAGCCGTCAGCCTGACAAGGAAGTCAGCACACACCTGAACAGACCCAGAGCATGTAGCAGTCGTTGCAGAGAAGCATAGATGAATCAAAGTAGTTTCATCCAAGACGAAGCCATTGTATGGGACAAATTCAGGAAAAGTCTGTCCCACCAGTTAACTTGCACATTATCTCGCCCAGCTGATTTTCCTAGGATCCTCTCTATTGTTCAGTCCATCCGACTCCCCATCACCGCCCCCATCTTCCCCTTGGTGGAAAAGTACAGCTCCAGGCGACAAATGGCATATTCCGAATATCCAAACTGGATGCAAGAAGCCTGGGCCTCAATGATGGCCCACATTCCCCAGAGGAAGTGGGAGACGGGGACAAAGGAGTTGACCTCCACAGCCATGGCCTCCAGCTCTTCATCCGACATCTGGGTCCTGGGATTCAGGACCTCCAGGTAGTCTCGCAGAAACTTCAGCTGCTGCTCTTTCTTGGGGAAGTCATCGGGGTGGTGAGAGAAGTATGGCGGATTCTTGTCGGTGTAGTCCAAAGCCCACTCACAGAAATGGTTGGCCAAGTCGTACCAACTGTAATTGTAGCTGCAGTACTCCCAGTCGATCAAGATAAGTTGCTTGGACTTGTCTTCGCAGTTCTCCCTGTACAAAATGTTCCCTTCCTGAAGGTCGTTGTGGCAGAAGACCACGGGTGAGCTTGTGCTCTCCAGCATCTGTAAGATGTTCTTGAATTCTTTGCCCAGGTTGAATCCATGAAGTTTCCTCTTGTACTCATTGTTTTGAACGTTTTCGTTTAGAATATTATCCTGCATTTCATCCAGCCACTTCCCGATGATTTGTGGAAGCCATCTTGGTTCCCTGGGGAGAGGCATGTCTAGTAAATGAGACAATGCAAGCTTCTGAGCGATAAGTTGAGATACATCTCCTCTTCTGATTTCTTCTCGCAACAGGCATCTTGTTGGAATGTACTCTTCGATTCTGCCTTCTTCGTGATTGCCGTAGACTTTGGGACTAATTTCCCTTTCTGACAACAAATCAAGAACCACAGAGTTTTGAACCACAAACTCCTGACTTGATTTTCTTATGTGTCCAAAGAATCTAACCAACACTGTCCTTGGCTCTTTCTCTGCAGTGAGGACGCTCTCTGGAAGTGAGCACAGGAAGAGATAATTGGACAAACCGCCCACGATAGGCTTCAGAATGAGGTCAGCTTCCGAAGTGTTTGCCCAGGATCCTCCAAAGGAGTGTTTGCACCATGCGTGTGCCCTCTGCCGAACGACAGCTTCAACGAGAACGATTCGATCGCATTCATGACTACTCGGTCTTTTCTTCTTAGTCGCCATCTTTGATGAAGTCCATCGTCATCGTCAGAAAGGCAACAGGCTGCGCTGGATTCCAACGCTTTCCGCGTGAGATGCTTTGGAAAAGATATAAACGAGATGTCTCTGTGTCAGTCTTCGGGAATACATGCTCCACGATGACAAGACAACAGTCATCCAGCTGGCTGTTCGAGCGAAATTTATCTCGAGGAAGCCAGTACTTGTGAATTCTGCGTTCTCAAGTTACAAGTAGGCTCACCGAAGAGAAGAGAAATATGGAGGGAATATTGACGCCCTTGATTCATATTGTATCATCCACCTTCAACAATAGTGCGATATCGCAACATGTCCTGCTTGGCATGTAACGAGCAGCTCGATGCTCACTCAATTCTTCCACCTGCTTTTTGTGTGTAAATCATAACGCAGTAAATACTTTCCCTAGGTTTTGGTGTGTGTGACGTCAACATGAAAGGAACGTCATGGAGCGTGCTGCTTACGCTAAGAACCTGCAAGGACCTTGGGGGGAAAAAAACAACACAAAAATATGCCTTTCCCATGGCGTCTCCCTCGCGAGGAGGCTCGAGATTTGCCGAGGAAGCTTCGGAGGTACTTATCGCGCCTTGCCGACTCAAAATGGCGGAGACCGTGCCCATTGGATTACTGTTCACAGACGGCAGTGCCTGTAATGCACTGAGGAAGGAGCCTACTTGGCCCCGAAAGCTCTGTATTAAATTTATAAAGTTGGACAAGAGTCTCCCTACTTCTTTTATTGTACAAAGCCTGTCATTGTACTTTTGGAGCAGACTATAATGGGACAAGGCCTGTCATTGTACTTTTGGAGGGCTATAATGGGACAAAGAGAGAGAGAGAGAGAGACTGCAGAAGACTGGTATGGAGAAAGGTCAAGGACGCATTATTTTGAATTACCCCTGGCTATTCGCGACTGTTAC
>JAWQFJ010029541.1:12500-15000 GCA_034096865.1 Theodoxus fluviatilis | reverse complement strand
ACCTGGGAGGCTGATCAGCTTCAGCTGCTGGCAGTGATGATGCGAGGGGCAGGTGCTGCAGGTGTGTGGAGCGTCCTGAGCGTGGCGCTTGCATGCACAGCGTCTGGTTCGAGACGAGTGACCGACACGATAAAAGCGCTGTGCCCGTACTCGAGGACAGCTGGAATACACCGGTGATAACGAACACAACCCGGACTCTGAAACGTTTTTCCTTCTATGTCAATGGAGTGCGAGAGGAAAAACACTCGAAAGAAAGAAGGCTTCCATTTGAATTTCTCTCGTAGCTTTTTACAGGAGAATCGGTTGTTATACTGCACTAACGAAATACTGTTCATCCATTCTTGTCCGCTACACAACGCAACAATCTTCACCAGAAAAAAGAGAGAGGAAACACAACACAGGTAATGCCGAGTCGACGATAATGGCACGTTTTAATGGCGAGTCCTCGTTATGACCGCAGTGTCGAACTCCAAGCACTCTTACCTCCGTGTCATCGAGTCTAGTACTGGATCCGATGTTGTGAGTTGACAGAGTGATGGTGCACGGAAACCCCTGGCACCAGCGTTCTCTCGACTCTGTGGAGGCATCACCGTGTTGGTCAACTGAGAGACACGTTGGTGTCAGTCATCTTGAGGTTTGACATGGTTTCCTTCTCACTCCTCATTGTTTCTGCTTGAAGACGGGGTCAATACGTGTATATATACACACACATGCACTCACGCATACACACGCACGCATACACACGCACACATACACGTACGCACACATGCACGCACATGCACACACATGCAAAAACATGCACACATACATACACGCACAACCACGCTAGCATGCGTGCGCGCGCACAGACAGAGAGAGAGAGAGAGAGAGAGAGAGAGAGAGAGAGAGAGAGAGAGAGACACACACACACACAGACAGAGAGAGACAGAGAGAGACAGAGAGAGACAGAGAGAGACACGGAAACACGGAGAGACGGAGACGGAGACGGACACACACACACACACACACACACACACACACACACACACACACACACACACACACACACACACACACACACACACACACACACACACACACACACACACACACACAAGTCACAATAAGTTAAGGGTCACTCTTGAAATTTTATGAAATTACAATTTGTTGCAATGCTAACTGAAAATAAGGAGTTGCGTATGACATTATTCTGCAGTGTGAAGGAGCCTTTAGCGCGTTACCCTTTGTTGAAAAAGCGTTCACGTGCGGTACAACAAAGCCGGTTTTGGGAAAAAGCATGCAAATCGCTGACCCGTTACATTTGTAACACATGGCTGTTGAAATAAAAAACAAAATGCACGTGCCCGACCAATGTCCCATGAACAATTTTTAACGGTAGTTGGATAAAAAGGGAAACGAAAATGTTACCGAATCACTGCAGAGAAAGACATGGTCGCAAGAAGAAAGCTGACGACTGTTGATCGTGGCCGAGCCCTGGGTTGGGCCCAGGATGGTGTTTCTCAAAGAGAAGTTGCCAGACGGTTGAGAGTGAGGCGCTGAATGACGGAAAGACTCACTCTTAACCGTCTGGCAACTTCAGTACCAACTTGGCTCCTTCAGCCGTTGCTTCCATCTCTCCTCCCATCGTTGGTTAGCACCGTAAATAAATCACGTGAATCATCCATAGTACCATCACAGTTCAAAAAGGCTTTAGTAACACCATTGTTGAAAAAGCCCCCCATTGACAAAAATGAGTTTAAAAACTACAGACCAGTCTCCAATCTTTCATTTCTGTCAAAGGTTCTTGAGAGGGTAGTTGCAGCCCGGATCATTAGGCACATGAAACAAAACCATCTTTTCGATGAACATCAGTCAGCATTTAGACAACATCACAGCACTGAAACAGCCATCTTAAAGATCCAGAACGACATCTTGAGAGCCATAGACTCACAGAAGGTTGTGGTTCTGGTTTTGTTGGACCTCTCTGCCGCGTTTGACACCATAGACCACACCATCCTCCTGAGTAGACTGCAGCAGAAATTGGGACTAAAAGAGATAACCCTGAAAAGGATAAACTCTTATCTGCATGATCGATCACAATCAGTGAGAGTTGGGCGTCGTACTTCTTCCCCGTCAAAACTGATCTATGGAGTTCCCCAAGGCTCAGTTCTTGGACCACTGCTGTTTTCCATCTACATGCTCCCTCTGAACAAGATATTCAAGAAACACGGAATACCGGCTCATATGTTTGCCGATGACTCCCAGGTCTACATCTCTACAGAACCTGGGAAAGCCTCCGGTGATGTACTGCGACTGGAAAGTTGCCTGCGGGAGGTAAAACTTTGGATGAAAAATAATTTCTTGAAGCTCAATGAAGACAAGACTGAGGTCATTGTTATCGGTTCCCACCATATGCTGTCCAAGTCAGATTTGGTGACGCCGTCATCACGCCCTCGGAATCGTCCCGTAACCTTGGTGTTGTCTTTGATAGAAAGTTAGAGCACACCGACCATGTCACTTC
>JAWQFJ010029541.1:0-7500 GCA_034096865.1 Theodoxus fluviatilis | reverse complement strand
TAAATTTCTTTATGTTGATATCATTCAGATAATGTTCGCATTCGAAATTTACAGGTATTTTGGTATCTTCTGTATACAGAGAAACGTTCACTATAATTCAGCCTGAAGGACCAGTCCTGGTAGAAGCAGTCTCGAAGTCTTTGATGAAGAGTTTTCAGAAAGATTTTACATGAGTCTCCAGAGAGAAACTGCACACTTCATTGATTGGTCGAAATTTCCGCCATCTTGAAATTTTCGTCTGCTGCAGTTGCGGTTACATGTGCGTCGCTAGCGCGAATTCGATTCGTGGTCCATCGCACTCTTCAAGTTCTGATTTTCGCACTTTTTCAGCAGTTGATGTCGAATGAGTCTCCAGAGAGAAACCTACACACTTCGGGGAGTTTCACCTAAACCCGGACGCGTTACTTTTTGTCACGTTTGTGTCCAACATCAGCGTCGGGCCCTGGAGTTAGGGCGTAGGGACCACCCGTTGAGAGTCAAACGTGGGATGGAGTTAGAATATAAAGCTTCACCCGTTATTGATATATCCAACCATTTCAAGATGGCTGAAATTTGATGTCCGCTTTTCGGAACATCATCTTTGAAAACGAAGCGACGCATGTAACCGCAACCGCAACTGCAGCAGACGAAAATTTCAAGATAGCGGAAATTTCGACCAATCAATGAAGTGTGCAGTTTCTCTCTGGAGACTCGTGTAAAGATTTTCCCATTTGCAGAACCGCCGCTTTTCCAGACATGTGCAAAACCCATTTTTGACAGAAGCTCCTCTACAGTATTGGACCAGTTATTGTTGCATATTGCAGAGGTCAGCATAAGATACGCTTGCTTTGGGAGCCTGTCTGCCGGCATCTTGCACAGCCTCAACCAATATTTTATGGCTCTAATGGCAGAATGTACAAATAAATGATATCTACCTGTCTCTCTATATACAATAGTATTGGGAGATCTTGCATCTACGTTCAGGAATCGCTTACAGGCAAACATATGTATCTTTTCTATATTGTCTCGGCCTTTAAGACCCCATAGTTCTGCATCATAGAGAAGAGAAGGCAATATCTGGGCATCAAATAATTTAAAGTACACACATGTATTGAGAATATGGATGCGAAACATGGTTTTCAGCAACTGAATAGTTTTTTTACTTGTCTTTAACTGCTTGGTTGTCAAGAGCTGTTTCTATGGACAAGTGTGTGTGTGTGTGTGTGTGTGTGTGTGTGTGTGTGTGTGTGTGTGTGTGTGTGTGAGAGAGAGAGAGAGAGAGAGAGAGAGAGAGAGGTGGGTGGGAAGAGAGAGAGAGAGAGAGAGAGAGAGAGAGAGAGAGAGAGAGAGAGAGAGGGACTCGTGTCCTCTTACCCACACGCACGCGCCCACATACACATACACACACATGTAGAGAGATGTCGTGAGGGGGTGGGGATGGAGAGAGAGAAAGAGAGAGAGAGAGAGAGAAAGAAAGAGAGAGCGAGAGAAAGAGAGAGAGAGAAAGAGAGCCTGAGAGTCTGTGTGTGTGTGCGAGAGAGATAGAGAGAGAGAGAGAGAGAGAGAGTCTGAGCGTCTGTGAGAGAGAGAGTCTGAGAGTCTGTGTGTGTGTGTGAGAGAGTGAGAGAGAGAGAGAGAGAGAGAGAGAGAGAGAGAGAGAGAGAGAGAGAGAGAGAGCGAGAGAGAGAGAGCGAGAGAGGGACAGAGAGACAGAGTCAGGCAGACAAACAAAAAATTAATCTGATCCACACACATACACATACTCACACACACACACACACACACACACACACACACACACACACACACACACACACACACACACACACACGCACGCACGCACAGAAAGGACATAGAAACACAGTCTGACACAAAGACACAAAGACACAGCCTGAAAGACATAGGCAGACACACAGACACACAGACACACGCACAAATACACATAAACACAGATACACACCGACACTCACGGATATACGCTCCCGCGAACGTAAACGAACGTGCGCGCGCACACACACACACACACACACACACACACACACACACACACACACACACACACTCACGGACACACTCACGGACACACACACACACACACACACACACACACTCACACACACACAGATAGAGATAGAGAGAGAGAGGTATGGGACGGACGGACGGACCAACAGAGGGACAATGTAAATCACACACGCATGCCCGCACGCACGCACACACACACACACACACACACACACACACACACAGACATACACACACACAATCACACACACAAATACACAGTCATATACACATACATACACACACGCACACACACACACACACACGCACACACTCGCATTCCCACACAAATAAGCACACATTCACACACAAACACACACACACACACACAAATGCACACACATACACACAAATGCACACACATACACACACACACGCACACGCACATACAAACACACAAACACAAACAAACACGCACACACACGCACATACAAACAAACGTAGGCTACCAAAACAAACAAACACACGCACGCACGAAAAAAACAAACACGCTCTCACATCAGTCTCTCGTGGATCGTGGACGTGACACCGTTTAATCAGGCAATAGGACGAAAACAGACAAGTAAACAGTCGTGAGGATCTGAAGGACAAAAGGACAACAAAGGACGAGGAAGAAAAAATGGCTGCTCCCTCTCTTTGCCCGTTGTGGTGGAGGAAAATTGACAGCAAAGACCAATGACACTCTCGGGAGCACGTGCTTGCGCACGAGCTTCTATTGCCATGACAACATGGGAAAGCGCGGGAGGCGTGATGGACTCCGCTGGCTTAGTGGACATCTGCTTGATGACGTCACACAGAAAGCGATTAGCGCCACGTCCATCATCATACGTCAGCTGGCGACGTCTGCCCAGGACCCAGATGAGACACGCTGCTGCCAAATCCTCACAGAGAAGAAGAAAAGTGTAGAGGAAAGAAGACAAAAGTGAGAATGGGTAACGACTAGATGATAATTATACTGATTGTTTTCGATAACAAAAATGAAAGACAGACAGACAGACAGACAGACAGACAGACAGACAGACAGACAGACAGACGGACGGACGGACGGACGGACGGATGGACGGACGGACGGACGGACAGACAGACGGACGGGCGGGCGGGCGGGCGGGCGGGCGGGCAGGCAAGCGGGCAGGCAGGTTGACAGGCAGGTTGACAGACAGACAGACAGACACACAGACACGCAGACAGACAGGCAGGCAGGCAGACAGGCAGGCAGACAGACAGAAAGACACGCAGACAGGCAGGCAGGCAGACAGGCAGACAGGCAGGCAGGCAGACAAATCAGAGAGGAGGCAGATTCACCATAAACAGCGCACATGCATTCTGGGATCTTTGATATGTAGAGACGTGATTCCAGCTCTGACTTCATTCTTGACCACTGGCTCACTGTCGGGGAATCAGACCTCTTACGTAAACAACCTGAAGTGGAGAAATCATTAGCACGAAGCATTCGACGTTGATAAAACATTGATATAACTTCGACACACTCAAATGTAATATTGCACTCGAAGAACTGTGTGATGCTCAAAACTTTTCGACACCCCCAATTACTTAATGCAGAAATTTCACGTGAATGAAATTTTTTTTGGATCGGTGTTTGTCTGTCTTGTCCAACAGCTGTATCATGAACCAGTCTGCATTTTTTTTTCCCAACTGATCAGTATTTCTATCATTCACGGCAAAACATTCTAAACGCAGGCCTATACGTTTCTAGGTGGCAACTCAACAGAGCAGAAGTTTGGGTTTTCCAAAAAAAAAAAATAATTCATTAGGCCCCAAAATCACACCAGTCTGCTGGGCACAGCTCAGATTGAGTTCCAAGCGCATCAAAGTATTTCGGTGATGCTTTGTCGTAGAATTCTTAGTTCGGCTCCTGTTTGGCGTCCTCTGGTTGCCAGGGGCACCCCAGGCTTGGCTGTCTGACCTGAAATGTGACCACCAGCCCGAAACCAGTCAGAACCGGCGCAAGACTATTGGGCGCAACATGCAAGTAGACGTGATGGTGGTCAGTCTGGGTCAGTCTGGGTCAATCTGAGTCAGTTACGTGTTGTGCAGAAATGCACGCCAGAGACACACAGTTTTCATGTCCTCAAACGATTTGCCTGAAAAATGTGTTTAAATGCGTGAAATTCAACTCTTTCTCGCCCTACCTCCATAATGTGCTATAGGAACTTCAGAGGCCAACTTTTCACAATGCCCCGAGCACAACTTTTATTTTAAAATGAACATAACTTGTTCAATTTTTATCCTACAGCGTTCATATTTATATCACATTTATCAGTAAAGATAGATTTCAAAACTACTTGCATCTTCAAACAAACAGACATACAAAAAACAAACAACAAACAAACACAAATCGAGGTAGGATTGATTATGGGGTGATCAATCGCAAACATCGTTTTGCTCTTACTGAATAATTGCGACGTTTCGTCATGTACAACTGTCCAAATACCAATCGGCCTGAAGATTTTATGCACTTGTTAAAACCTGTCATGATTTTTGGACATCGTCTCTTGCCAAAGGGCAAGGTATTCATTGCTGTCTGGCTTGACAACTGCAATTCTGCTATCGCTGAGATGTAAGCTGTAGCCCTACTTCACAACAATGACTGATGTCACATTCCCCCATACACCCACACCCACACCCACCCTCTTCCACTCCGGACTGTCAATGATATCTGACCTCGTTGATTTCGAAATGTCAGGCTCACTACAGTCAGAACATTGATGCGTGGGCCCAGCGTAGGAAGGAGGAAAGTTTCTTATCTACGTTACATGACGTCATCGTTGAGGTCTGCTCAATGACCCACATTGTTGGCAGGCCATTCAGGGGGAAGGGGGGTGGGGTCGGGGGGCACTCGTGATCGCAAGAAAAAACGAAGTTGTTGGACTTCGTTTTGGTTGCGTACGACCTCAGGCCATCGAACATGAATGTGTCCTTGTTGATGTAAAGCAAATGGACACACGAGCGCGCACACACAATGTGGAAAGCGTCTATGATTTGTCTCATGTGTGTGCTCACTTCGACATCGAGCCACCTGCCTGTCACTCGATAATACTACATACCTGAGTTGTGTTTCCAAGAACTTCGGATATGCAATCCCAAGCAGTCCAAAAGGCATTTCCTGACTTTAAAAAAGTGATTGTTTTCATTAAACACAATGCCCAATCAGTCAGTTCTTGTTATAAATCGTTCTCCAAAACCACACACTGGCCGCTTTTTCGTCCCTGATGGTGAAACCGACTCCTGTACGTTTACAACGATCACTAACACCGGAAACACGCATTGGATTGCTTTGGATTGCTTTAGATTGCTTTGGATTGCTTTGGATTGCTTTGGATTGCTTTGGATTGCCTATCCTTTGTCTGGGAAACAGGTCTCCGTGCCCCTTGGCCCAGAGGATGGCGATTTGTATCGATCGCTATCAAAAACGTTCGGAGATGAACGCTCACCGCGAGTGCCTGCATGGGGCGCGTTTGTTTGGCCCAAAATCTCGCGATTCTCCTGGCTAGTCGAGGGCGAGTGAGACGCTCCTACAGCTAGAAAAACGGCCAATCATTTCGCAAGGTGGAAGAACATGGCTGCGTCCTGGCGCCAGAGTCGGTGAAGAAGTTGCCGATATACAAAATAACTGACGATTCGGATATCACGTCAGTTTTTCACTTCATAGAACACACCAATTGAGGGAGCTCCGGACCTCCCTCGGCTTCCCACCTTCACGGTGAGTGCGTCCTTATGAGCGAGGAACGTAGGCAACGCCTAGCTCTCGCAATTTTGGGCCAAACAAACACGCCCTTAGACAGGTTAGAATAGGAGAAAAACTTCGGGTTTTGCGAGCGCTCGTAGCGAACGCTCGTCTATGAACTCACAGTACGTGTACATGTATATATGGTACCTACGGATGCGAGTTGCCATTCTCTGGGCAACGGATCCCTCCCTGTAGGTACCAGATGTCAGAGTGCTGAGAGTCCAGCACCATGACTGCTACGTGCATGACGTGCACCTTACTCTGACTAAAATCTCTGCATTAAAAAAGTGATCTTCTGAACTCTCCTCTCTACATCTCTATCACATTCGTTCCATATGGAAGGATTAGACAAAAGTTTTTTTCTTTTTTTTTCTTTTCATTTTTGCATTGAAGATTGTTAGGCGTGAAGATGAAAAGTAGCTGCAAGGGTACCGATGAAAGATGATTTGAACTCGGGTTTTCTTCAGCAACAGACGGGCTTGGGGAGAAAATGGGAAAACCAGACAATTGACGAGTTAACGTTCAACCAAATGAGATGCCTGCACATACATATTACCTACGGCACTTCACAAATGCATTACGTACAAAATGTATGCACGCATTTACATACACATTCGCACATAGTTGCTTATGCACACACGCACACTCACATGCACAAACACACACACACACACACACGCACACACAAATACACACACATCACATACACACACATGCACACACACACACACGCACGCATGCACGCACACACACACATACGCACACATGCACACACACACGCATGCACGCACGCACGCACGCACACACACACACACACACAGACAAGCACACACACACACACACACACAGACAAGCACACACACACACACACACACACACACACACACACACACACACACACACACACACGGTGATGCGTACAAAGAGTTGATGAGGCCATCTCCAAAACTTTCGAAACTTGAATGCCATTTGCTCCATGGTAGAAAAGGCTCTAAATGAAAGACTGTATCCATCCATACTCTCTCTAAGTCTCTCTCGCACTCTCTCTCTCTCTCTCTCTCTCTCTCTCTCAGTGTATCTATCTCTGTGTGTGTCTCTCTCTCTATGTCTATCTCTCTCTCTCTCTGTCTGTCTCTGTCTCTCTCTCTCTCTCTCTCTCTCTCTCTCTCTCTCTCTCTCTCTCTCTCTCCCTCTCTCTCTCTTTCTCTCTCTCTCACAAGTGTAAACATGGAATACAACTTATGCCAAATACACCGGAAATATTGATGCTATTATTTGCAGATGATATTGCTCTATTTTCTGACACAGTCATAGGTCTCTAAAACCAGATTGACAACTTACAAAAAGTTACATGTGGCATCAGCTAGGTTGGGTCTCAATGTAAATCTCCAGAAAACAAATGTGATGATTTTTCTTAGGGGAGGTCATATTGCTGCACATGAACGTTGGTTTATTAACGAACAAAAGTTGGAGGTTGTCAATGATTACAAATACTTGGGATACAGTTTCACGACCAAGATGAGTTCTAACGTTGCTATGGTGGAATTAGCTTCGTGAGGAAAGGCAGCAGCTGTCCAAATTTGTAAAATGTTGAAAAGACTTAACTATGTGGTCCCTGATCTATTGTTTAAGATATTTGAGGGCCAAGTACAACCTATTTTATTATATGCATCTGTAGTATGGGGCTTGAGCAAATGCAACGCTATTGAAAC
>JAWQFJ010029538.1:20000-21560 GCA_034096865.1 Theodoxus fluviatilis | reverse complement strand
GAAGCAACGCGTCCCCTGCATTCCACAAACGAGATGTATCCTCATTCTGTGTATTTCTGCGGAATTTTTTCATTAAAAAAACAACAAAGAAACAAAAACTCCCCTTGTGTGTGCTTTGTAGTACTTATGACATTCACGTATTTCAATGTCACTACACTGTAGTTTCTCTAATTCACGTCATTTCATACGTTGATAGCATACAACCTAACATAAGTACCTTCAAACAGAAAAGGTATTCCATGAATACGCAAAACGAGGTAACATTAACTAGCAGATGAGCGGCTCTTTTAATTTTGACTTTGCTTGTTGTAACGGATTAACATGAAATGGTAACACAAATGTTGCTTAAGCTGAATACCCATTTTGCAACATTCGCATACCGTGCAATTTACGAAGTTTCTTTTGTTGGATGTGTTTCAAGAACTAATAATAATCAGATTGACTTGTTTATTGTTCAACGTAAGATCAGTATAATTTACCTTTAGGATATATTATTTCGTGTCAGAGACACATATACATATTGATTTTCGTCAGTGCTAGAGTCTTCCGTGTGCGAAGAGATTTGTGGGGAAACTGAAACAGCTGCTAAATGAATTGTTTCTCATTAATTGTCGACAGGTGTGTTCCTCAAAAGCGGACCAACGCAATCGTTTCGCCGGTAAACGGACTTTCCGTGTTATCTGAAGGGAAGAAAAGAGTGTCGTACCGTATGAAAAATGCGACGAAAAGCAGGCAGCGTCGGATTGTAGTGGTTGTATTACTGCAAGAATGGACTGAATGTCCTTTTTGCATGTTAACAACTATAACTCCCTGAGAAACAAGAAGATTATCTCTGGCTGCCCTTGACCCGTTTTACTAGCCATTGATCGGCTAAAGGGTCTCTCGGCTCTTGTCTCACAACGCTACCTGCGAGAGTTGAGCCGAAAATTGTTAAATATAACTTTTGTGCGTTCATCTGCAGCCTAGATGTTTGCTTTCCAGGGAGCTGAGATGCGGTTTTACACTCTGGGAGTGAATCTGTCAAGGGACACAATCGCCTCAGTGACTTGGATGAAGATTGTGGATATTCCCATCAGGATATATCTCTCTGCTCCAACACTTGTTTCTGTTAAATACTTTCTGGGATTAATGCAGTTTTGCTCATTGTTTAGTAATAATATGTTGATTCAAATGAGAGTTCCGACCGATTTCAAATGGGCAACTAGGCAACATGACAACACACACACGTGCTCACACAAAGCACCCCATAAAGAAAATAATTGAAAGAAGAAAAAGAAAAGATAGCCCGAACAAAAGAAAAAAGAAACAAAGAGAAAAAGAAAGAAAGAACAAAGAGGGAAAGAAATGACAAAGAACGAGAAAGAGAGACCGAGCAGTCATCGCAAAATTCAGACATTCAAACGCTTATACACAAACATACCCGTGTGCACGCGCACACACACGCAAATACACGCGCGCGCGCGCGCGCACACACTCACACACCCACCCCCCACCCCCACACACACATACACGCAGAGACCATAGAACATAGACCATATATTAACTTTAATGACTGTTTCC
>JAWQFJ010029538.1:0-15000 GCA_034096865.1 Theodoxus fluviatilis | reverse complement strand
ATAAATGCAGGGTATGATGGGGATGCACACAACGAAAATGCAGGATGAAATGTTGTTAACAGTTCGATTTTATCCTGAGTTTTTAAAAAAACATTTTTTGCAAGTAAATGTCAACGTATATATGTTTTTATTTAGGAAAGACTATTAATTTATTTTCTTAACTTTCTTTCAATGAAACACATTGACAATAAAAAGCCACACTTGGTGCAGAAAAGGGGGCAGTTATTAAATGATCGCATCAATAATAACAAGTATTCGATCGAAAAGAAAGGGGGAAAATGGAGAGAGAAAAAAACAAAATATAGAATGATGCAAAAGTGAATAAGGATTCAAAGAGAGATAGTAGGGGATTGGAGATGGACGGAGGGGGAAGGGATGGATGGAGAGAGAGAGAGAGAGAGAGAGAGAGAGAGAGAGAGAGACAAAGAGACAGAGACAGAGACCGAGAGAAAGAGAGAGACATAGAGAGAGAGAGAGAGACAGGCAGACACACAGACAGACAGACAGACAGACAGACAGACAGACAGACAGACAGACAGACAGACAGACAGACAGACAGACAGACAGACAGACAGACAGACAAACAGACAGACAGACAGGCGGGCAGGCGGGCGGGTGGGCGGGCGTGTGGCGGGCGGGCGGGCGGGCGGACGTTCGGACGGACGGACGGACGGACGGACGGACAGACAGACAGAATAGCAGACATTGACACAGGTAACAGAGATTCACACAGATATGAAGAACTGGGCAGGCACACACACACACACACACACACACACACACACACACACTCAACGCAACGCTGAGTGAATCGAAAAACGGAAACATTAAACATTCAACTGCACAAACATTGGAGGCGTGATTGAGAGAAACTCGTTTGTTGTGCGATGACATGGAGGTTCGATCCCAGGCAAAGATTGTCCTGGCAGTCGGACAGATGCCCCACTCCTCTCCCCAAAAACAAACATGGCGGGCGGCGCCGAGAGGGTCGCGATGGCAGACTCCCATGAGCCTCTGCGACAGCTGCGGGTCCTCAAACGTCCTGTTGATCTACTCGGATCCTCACCCACTCGGTCACAAACAGCCTCGCTTGGCCCGGAACCGCGGAGGATCAAATTAAAAATAATCTAATTAATTCTTATGTCGATATTTGGCGCCCGAGCCCTCTCATCGCCTCCTCAACGCCTCGCCCGTTTAGAGCGGGGAGTGCGGGGCGAGGCAAAAAGCGGAATTGATCTTCGGCGGAACGAAGAGCGATGGAAGAGGCGGTCCGGTCTGGGAACACATTCAGGCTCTGCACACGTAGCCTCGTCGATACCCATCAGCCTAGAGCCCGCCCTGACCCTTCGTCCTGCAGACGGCCAGCTTGTTGTCTGGTTCGATCCCTCATTCCCAGCTCCTACGACACTGCATCTTCGTTGTGGACCATCAGGAGGCATTGTGTACCCTCACTTTCACTCCGTCTAAAAAGCAAAAAGTATATCTGCGACGTTCAATATCGCTTTCAGTCTCCATCTACAAGGGGTGTACTTAAATATCTTGCTCCCATGGTGTCATCAGAACTCGGCATGCACATCACTTTCGTCCTACTCGTTTCTTGAAAATCTACTCTAAACTGCACTGACGCAAAACTGAACTTGAGTGTCATATGCCAGCACACTGTTCATTCAAAGCTAACATCACTTTGCAGTTTAGCCTCGTCACTCAATCATTATGGCAAAGTCTCAATCACTGTGTCCAGCTCTTTCTTTCATGACGAGGTGTTACATATGACAAGTACAAATCCTTTTCTGTGGATAGATAAACAGCTAAGATCCAGAACTCGGAAATACCCTTTTTTTCCTCAGAACTACCACTTTCCTTGGAAGAAGGAGATAGCATAGAGGAAAAGAAGTCAAAGACGAAACAGATTGGGGAACGGGAGAATGGGGATGGGATTGTTAGGCTGCTTGTCTCAGCTCCTCCTTGCTGATCTTCCAGCTGGCCAGGTGCTTCTGCCGGGCAAGTGGAGACCGCTCTGCAGCCACAGGCAGAATGTCAACCAGCTTGTTTGGCGAAGTTGGAACTGCCCAAAGGAGCATTCAGTCCCTTGCAAAACTATGTGTACTTCTATGTATCCCTTCTGCAAAATTTGTTGTGTTCAAAACACTGCGTCATTTAAAGATCATTAAAAAAATTATCATTCCAGACATAACTTGACATGATGGAGTCATGCAATTGCACGCACACATTTACAGGCACGTGCATTAAAACATGCATGTATTCTCAAGCAAGCGAAAACACGCACATCCCACATCACAAAAACACAGGCACACACAACACGGGCTAACATATACATTTTTGTCTAATATTCAGTTCAGAATATATTCAAAACATTCTAGTCGAGCCAACCTAAGAGTAGCTAAGTAAAACAAAATCAAGTAAAGATGAACTTATAGGTACGCTAGAAATGGAAAAAATAACTGAAACTGAACTCATTTAAACTCAACTCAGCTCAGCTCAGCTCAGTTAAATCAACTAAACTGAGCTAAGCTAAGCCTAACATAACTAAACTAAACTGAACTGAACTGAACTGAACTGAACGAAGCGAATTGAAACGAAACAACTATACTAATGCTAAACTAATGTAAACTAAACTAAACTAAACTAAACTAAACTAAACTAAACTAAACTACGCTAAGCTAAGCTAAGCTAAGCTAAGCTAAACTAAACGAAACTAAACTAAACAACTAAACTAAACTAAACAGAAACATAAATCTGAAAAACTAAAACTAAACAAAAACTGATTTACTAAACTAAACTGAACTAAACGGAACGGAACGGAACGAAATGGAACAACTAAACTAAACTGAACAGAACTGAAATAATATAAAATAAACGAAACTGAACGAAACTAAACTGTTTTAAACTAAACAACTAGATTAGACTAGACTAGATTAGACTAGACTATACAAGACTAGACGAGACTAGACTAGGCTAGACTAGACTAGACTAGACTAGACAAGACAAAAGCTAAACAAAACCAAACAAAGCAAAATCAAACCAAACCAAACCAAATCAAACCAAATCAAACCAAACCAAACCAAACCAAACCAAACCAAACCAAACCAAACCAAACCAAACTAATCTAGACTATATTAAACTAAACGAAACGAAACAAAACGGAACGAAATGAAATGAAACAAAACGTACGCTTAACCTAAACCGAAAGTTAAAGATAAAACTAGAAATTTACCAAATGTACATGGACCGAGACCTACATTTAACTTCGCGAGATAAGACGAATCGAAACCAAACCAAACCAAACCAAACCCACTCAACTATATCCAATCCACCGCAATCTAATCCAAACCAAACCAAATCATATTCAACAAAACTCAACTAAAACCACAGAGAACTTATCGGAATAAAACGGAATTGATCCGAACTTAACTAAAGTGAACTGAAGCAACTGAACTGAATCGAAGCAAACTAAACTAAATCGAATTGACATGAACTAAAGTGAAGTGAACAGAACATGAGTTTAACTGAGCCGGACAATTTAACAGGTTGGGTGCATCTTCAAAGATATCATCATGAGTTTCTTCACACACAATGTGCAACACGGCAAACACAGTCATGCGGAAACAGTGCAAATAAACTTTCATAGAAGCAGAAAATGATGTGGCACCTTGTTATCTTTATACCTCTAAACTCCATCCTTCCCTGCGTCATTCCTGGTCTTCAGCTAGAAGGAGGAAGGAACCCTCTCTACTCAAGCGGGAATGGGTAGAGATTTTTTTTGGTTCGTTCGATCATTGCCTCCGTTCTGGCAGGGCGGCGGGCGATTAGGGGGTCTTTAGATGTGGAAAATGTTTAATTTTCTCAAGATGCCGGTCGACACAGGAGCGACCACGGCCATCCGACACTCCAATCTTGGACGGTTTTTCTCTCCCTGCTCCAGATGTCTGTCAATATGATAATCCATTGACAGGCGCGCCCCTCCTCTGGCCCGCCGCCCCTTGAGCAAAGTGCTCGATTTGATTAGGATGATTTGGAGCGGGGGTATTGAGTGGCGCGTTTTTTCCCCTCTCGCATCTTCCCGCCCTCCGATGCGGCGCCCATAAACTTCATCCGTCATAAATTGATTTTACTTTTTTTACCACTGAGGATTTTTCTCCACAGTCGAAATTTCATTCTCGTCCTCGTCCTCGTCCTCATCTTCATTCGTCAACTCGTCGCTATATCCTTGCCCTGTTTGCTATCCTCTTCTACAGCGGGACTTTCTGTGGCGCGCCTTTCCTTCTTGTCGTTTTGCTCCCAGTCTCTGCAGTTCCACTTACTTTGCTTTATTCGTTTACTTCTATGACTTACTTCCTTGTTACGTCAGTATCTTTTGGCAAACAATAATATTTTCTTTTATCCTGTGATATGCCATTTGTCAGCTACCACCTAAAGCATTCTGCCTTTGCTTAAGACTGCCTTGGGGAGCATCCAGAATCCTCTGCAGTAGTATGACTCAAACAACAGAGTAAGCATCCTGGGTCGAGCCAATTGATGGGTGAAGGGTGTGGTCATATTAACTCTTGCTTCCTGCCTACGAGGATTTGACGCCTGTAAGTTCACTCCATATGGGTGCAGCTTTGACAATCTCCGTCAGATGCAAGGATAGAAGCAGATGTGGCTTGGCAACAAGATCCAGAAGGAGCCTGATGGTTCAGTACAGACAGCGCCTCTGCACCCTCCGTCCGCCTTATGCACTGGTAGCCGAAAGTCCCAGTCCTTCTTCACATAGCGGAGACAACCCTCTTCATTAAGACCTGATTTCCTAGTATGACACTGCATAAACTTTGCCTCCCAAACCAAAGACCTCTCTCTCTCCAGGCACCGTCGGTTTCCAAGCGAAGTTTACATCAATACTTGTTGTACTAGCAAGGAATGAATAGTCAGCAAGTACCTACCCAACGTTAGATCGAACTGGAGAGAGGCGTACGAAAAACTGCATATATTGCTTTACTAGTAATAGAGGATACTCAAGATAGTTACGATCGCGGTAAGTGTTAAACAACATTACGTGCTTAAGACATATTACTTTCTGGTGCGTTTCCTAATCCTTCACAAACCCACCTCATGTTTCAAATCTGCCATAACAACCACAAGCAATTGCTTTGTTCGCCGTTGTAACGTTTATAACCCCGCTAATACTATACATTCGTCGACGTAGGTGCGCGAGCGGTTCGGGGCCTGTGTTTGGCTGTCTGTATCCACAACACCTAATTGACTTGATCTGGAGACCCGACGCTCCGTAGGGGGCGGCACCTCTTCCTAGGCAGATTCAATGGAGAGTCGACGACGACGACGAAGCCGAGGAGCGGGTCCGGCCCAGAGAAGATGAAGACGTGTGTTTTGACAGCTGGGCACCATGGGGGCATCAGCAGGCCTGCATGTGTTTTGCCTCCAAACAGGCGGGAGCGGTGTGGCTGCAACCCCATCCCCTCCCTCGCGCCACCCTCTCGGTGTGAAAGGTCCCGATCCGAGCGGGGTGTAAGTTGCTTTTCAACATTGCGTCGCTCTTGGCGGGGAAACCCGGGTGTTTTGTGCCTTTGGAAACAAACACTCCGATACGGAGATGCCCGGATTACCTCCCTCGTCGCCGAGCTTCTCTCTGCGGAGTTGTCTCCCCTGCGCGTGTTCCCGCCCAAACCATCTCTTCCTTTCCCGTCATCCCTCGCGTAAACTTCCACTTCCGCTCGTGACGGGCGTTTGTTTTCGGGGGATCCCTATTGCCAGCACGTGATGGTTCTTTTCCTGTCCAGAGTGGATGGTTGTACGGAGTTGTCTTCGCTGCTGTTTAGGAAAAGCCGGAAAGTGACACACACAATGTGGAGAATTGTGTGTAAAGTCTTTTTTGGATGTTACGTAATGAGGAAACGTTATGAAGAAAAAAAGATCGAGGGTAGCGATTCTGCCACAATGATTTCACACTCTGGAACAATACAGACACATTTCTGAACAACCCAAGAAAACAACAAATTCCTCAGGAACTGTATCTTGGCGGACTTTTGCCATAGATAATGCATTGATGTGCACACTGGTTAATGAGGAAAGAGGAATCTTGCAACTCGAAAATAAATTACTTTGAATGCAATAGTGTCAGATGATGCTTTCGCTTTATGAAGAGAGTATCGTCAATCTGCTAATGTATTCTTTAAATCGCTTGTTGAACTTATCAAAACCACATCATAGTCGAGTACAAGTAAAGGGGTGAAACATTAATGAAATGATGAAGTCATATCCCAGCGGCAATACGAAAATATGTATGCTCGCTTCGATTCCGCTCGTTACAGGATCCTGTGTGATCATTCTCCATTGCATTTCTATTGCTGATCTCTCGATAACATTGAAATAGTAACGTGCCTCTGAGTGTGGCGAAAAGACATACAAAGGGGTAATTGCAATGACGAGTTCAATTTTAGGCCTATAAGTAATTCGACGCTATTCACACTGAAACCCAAGGTTACTTGGCTTGCTGGGCCCCTGACAGCAGTAAAATGATTTTCTCAGTTTGGCAGAAGGATCATCAATAAGCATTTTCGCAAAAACAGTATTTTCCATGTGGTCAGCTTCAGAAATGCTGGTCTGACTGATCGAAGCGACGGTTGTTCGAGAATGCTTGATGCTCTTGTTGGCATTCGATCGGGTGCTCTGCTCTTGCACATGCCTCTATATACCACGTACATTCATCTACTACAAGAATCTAGGGCGGCCGTACCATGCCATTCCTTGGGCAATGCGGCCCTCAAATTAGGGGAGTAATGTCCCCTGGCCAATGACTGGAGGGGTCCAAGGAGGCCTGACGTCAGATCCGGCTGACCCTAGTGGGGTCCAAACATGCAAGGTCCACCCCCCGCCTAGCGTTCTTTGATTCCTGCGTCCTGCGTCAACCTGACCAGCGCTGCCTGGAAAACATCGTCCAGCAGGAAAGATGCTTGAAGCACCTTCCCCTCCCACGGCCTCCCCTCGTGTGTCCCTTGATGTACCCAGCCACAGCCAGAGTGGGAATGTGGGCAAACATTCTCATCTCCTCAAGAGGTCTGGCTGTCTTGATTTTAAGGATACTGTTGTCTACCCACAGCACCCTGTCCCACAGTTTCTCTCAGTGATTCCGTTTCAGTTCTGGTCAGCGTCTTCTTCTGTCTGTCTGTCGTTGCCTGCCTCGGTGCGTTTCTTTTTATTTTCGATTTTTCCTAGTTGAGTTTCAGCCCCTCTGACAATGTCGCTGTCTTTCCGTTCCTCACGTGCTTTTTTCTTTCTTTGTCTCTGCCCCTGTCCGTATGTCTGTCACTCCGTCCGTCCGTCCGTCTGTCTCTGGGTGGGTGTGTTTGTGTTTGTGTGTGTGTGGTTGTGTGTGTGTGTGTGTGTGTGTGTGTGTGTGTGTGTCTGTGAATGTGTGTGTGTGTGTGTGTGTGTATTTGTATATGTACGTGTGTGCGTATCTCTGTCTGTCCGACTATCCGTCCGTCCGTCCGTCCGTCCGTCCGTCCGTCCGTCCGTCCGTCCGTCCGTCCGTCCGTCCGTCCGTCTCTCTCTCTCTCTGTCTCTCTCTCTCTGCCTCTCTCTCTCTCTCTCTCTCTCTCTCTCTCTCTCTGCCTGAAAGTGTGAAAATGTAGACGTCTTTGCTTAATTAGTATATGTTTGCATCTGATAACACATAAACATTTCGGGTAGCAAACTTTGTCTGGGAAAGTCGATAATTCACATTTTTATTGACAGATCAGCATAATAAAACCATTCTATTCGATAACACATTGTAGAAAAGTTCACTAGTTATCAGGTGAAAGAAGTATATCACCGAACACAGTTGATATTTACCAGTATCAAAATCATCATTTCGTCCAGAGTTTTACAGAGTCACTGCGGGAGGGACTCACAAATGTTTCCTAGGAACAGGATAATAATCTAACACAAAACCTTTGGTGAACCAATTTGACTGTTTGTTATGTTTCCTCGCCTCCTCCCTTTGATCTCATGTATCCGCTCTGCTATCACAGAGGCAAACAGCGGCCTGGGGAGGACGCGACCATTCCCCCAGGGAGAGAAGACCAGGCATGCTTTGGTCAGAAGTGAGGTTCTGACACCAGCCTCCAGCTCCCGTGCTGTTTGGACAGATGTTCTCCAAGAATTCCCTGTTGTTTTCTGCTTCTCTCTCTCTCTCTCTCTCTCTCTCTCTCTCTCTCTCTCTCTCTCTCTCTCTCTCTCTCTCTCTCTCTCTCTCTCTCTCTCTCTCTCTCTCTTAGTCCTGAGGCCAAGCAGCTCTATCAGCCCTAGAAAAAGGAAGTGTCGGCTACAAGTTCATACCAAAAAGTTTTGACATATTTTGAAAGAAGACACCTAGTACATGACATTTTGAGGTAGTCTAACTTTGGGTAGAATCTAAATAATGAGATTTTTCTGTTTTTGAAATTCGTTTTTCACGCAAACAGGTAAAAATTAAAAAAAAATAAAAATTGTGTTTTAACTTTGTTTCCCCTCGACTAAAGTAAGTAGGCATGTTCAAATATTACAATAATTCATGTATTGGAGTATGTTAGTGATTTCAGGTTTAGTAAGCAATTAATTAAGAATAAAAAACTTGTTTTACTCAAATCATGAGTTGCCTCCCTTGATAGTCAACATGCGTAGCAATGTGCACACACCACCACCTAATCCTTCTGCACATCTCTTGGTTGCACAATCTCCACACAAACACAATGCTGTTGAAATCATTCCCAGTCTGAATCAATGGAATCAATGTCTCCTTCAAAATACATTTCAGTGTCAGAACCACTACTGTCAGTGTCACTTGTGTTGTCCATGTCTTCCTCCACCAACGCCGGCTGTTTGTTCACACACCCAACACATGCACACAGTTGTGTGCATTGCAGAGAGTTGCGGTGGCAGCTGCATCGGTTTCCCGAGCAGCCTGTTTTGCAGCCACACTTTACAAAGTCAGTAACAGCAGGCGGAATTGCAGGCTGAGAGATCCATTTAACCGCCAGACTGCTGTCCTTCAACAGCCAGCCATGTTGATCCGGTGCTGGGGCGTTCATGTTGTGAATGCAGCACTTCCTCCACAACGCTGCTTGGTAGCATGCTCTTCTAGTGTGAAGAATCAAGGCATCTTGACTTGGTGGCAGTGTCATCTCTCCCTTCATCTTCTTTAGCATGTCATGCCTCACTTTGTTGATGTTGTTCTGGGACTCACTTCCATACAGTTGACATGTGAACTCTTCGAGAGCTGCACAGAGTTGGTCGGGTGGACTCCAGCTTGTGCCCAGTGCAGCAAAGGTTGCGATGAAGTGAGTTTTTTTTATAGAAGGTTGATTGCTTTCTTCTTCCCTTTCCTTCTGAAGGAGCTGACACTGTCACAGCCAGTGAAGCAGTGGAGACCTAGCAATGCTTTGCATTCTTTCTCGCTGAAAATTGCCCTTGCTTTCGTCATGTCATAGATACAGGTGCTGGAAGTCTGCAACAGCAGGGTGCATGTGCTGTTGATGCTGTACAGACACGACATAACGAGAAAGAACACGTCTGTGTCTGGGCTGGCTATGACGACGGTGTTGTAGAATTGAGCAGAATGCTGTGCATGTAACAACATGCGTGTATCTGCTTCCTGGTGGTCGCACTGAAGCTCCAACACTTCACACACAGACATTGTCCCATTCAGGCATTTCAGCAGGTGGCAGTGTCCCTCATGAGCGACGTACAAAGTGATGCCTTGTAATCTGCGCAAGTCCTTTTGCCATGGTTTAAAGAGGAATTCGATCAAAGCCTCTTTGTTTTTGCCAGAGGAGAGAAACTGCTGGAAGTTTTTTGGAACATTTTGTTTCTCGCCGTTCAGGTGGAATACAGATGTGAGCCAGTTGCTGCTCTTCGACGTGCCTGCTCAGCACTCTTGATAGATGCTTCTGGGTAGGTGTCCCACACAACATGGACACTTTGTGCTCCAGCTGCAGCCGCCTTTGCTGCTACACAGTCCAGAACAACATTGCTCAGATCTCCAAAGGTTTGTGACATATGCTGACCTCTGAGCTGCCTCAGCATAACCATACCATCAAGGATCAATGCAGCTGGTTCAACTTGTCTAGGCTCTGCTGCGTCAATGCGTGGCACCTGCTTTGCAATCATGTTCATGAGATCTGCCTTGTTCGTTTTTGTCAGAGTTCCATCCGCGTTACCTAATGCATGTGGGATGTCAACTAGGTCATATGTCATGGTGTCTTCCATATCAACAGTTTGAACTTGAGATAGCAGCAGCAGTCGAGACAAGATAGAGTTGCTGGACTTCAAAGCTGATCTTGTGTCCGCAGATTTTGAGGATGGCCCTGTGGTTGTGAAATTCTTGAGTTTGACACACTTCAGTGGATCAAAGGGCGACTTAGTCTTCTCTGCTGGTATGACTCGCTCTTTCACAAACGTTGAGAAGAGAGTTTCCCCCGTCTCGTGTGCAAAAGACAAGTCATGGTTGACATCATCCGAGGCATACCTTCCTGTTGAGATGTTGATGATGCTGTCAGCAGGATTTGTTTCAGCAAATGGGTTGATGTGGCTACATATTGAACTTTGCATTGCATTCACCAGTTTCTCCATTTTCACCATAACTGCAGGCTCCAATTCTTTCTTCATGCTGCGTTCATCCTGAGACACCAGCCATCCTCTCGCAGTGCTGAGTAATCATGCTACGACCATAGTTCCCCAGAATCCACCGTCTGACAGCACATTTGCTCCTAGTGAAACCTGTCCACCCTGCCTTTGATTTGGTGTCTCGGTTGATCGTCTGCTCTATGCACTGGTCACAGGCCACCTTCGAAAATCCCCACACTGACTGCCTCTGGACACAAAACTCGCCATTCTGCAAGTGCTGATCAATGTTAGGATGTGTAGACGGTAGGCTGTTCATTTCATAGTAGTCGAGTGTGAAGTATCTTGCATAGTTGACCCGATCCAATGCAAAAAACCATGGCAGCATTTCTCGGACTGACGCCAGGTGGAGTTTCCAGTTGCCCTCTCTTGTGGCTCGGAGAAACCGGAGCATGATTTTGACCATGTCGATGTATGAGCTCCAAAACCGAAAAGTTGGGTACAGCTTGCACTGCTCCTCATTGAACTTCTTGAAGCGGTCCAGTAACTCATCACAGCTGGTTGACAGGCCTCAAAGGATTCAGGGAAGTTGACCACCAAAACTTCACACAGTGACCTGAAAACCAGTTCCAAAAAAAAAGACAACTTCAGTTCATATTCAAATAGACTACAATATACCACTCATGTAATTCTCAGCAAGAACAGAAAAAGCTGGCGATCACTCTCTCACTCTGCATGTATAAAAATGTATGTCAGAGTGTGCCGCCAACTTGTTCCCGCGTTTGCTATATTGCGTCGTGTAATGATGTAAAGAAAAATTTCGTGGACAGAATGCACCCTGAATTACTTGGGTGATGTTGCCAACCACCAGTGTTAATAAACGTCCCTGACGAAAACTTCTGAGTGAAGGCCAAATATTTGATGACCAAAACATGAATCCAGTTTGGTTTTTCTCTTCAATGATTTATATTATTATTATTATCATTATTATTATCATTATGATTATGTCTATGTCTTGTTATACTAGACTCGAGAATAAGAGGTCCATAGGCAGAGATGGAAATTGGGACTGAATTAAAGAAAATTACAGTTGATGACATGGGGCTAACGAAACAAATACACCACACACACACACACACACACACACACACAAAGAGAATGGGTTGCAGCATCCTCCCTCAGGCGGACAGTTAGTGCGCTTTTTTTAATAGGGTCAAGCGGACCATAAAGGCCAAATCAGGACAACGGCAGATGAACACACAAACAAATAGCTGCAACCAAAAAAATATCCTAACCTCTCTGAGGGAGGATAATAACACTTACTGTAGTTCTGTGATTTCATTCTCTGGCACTGTTTCCATGAAGGCATCCAACCGAAGACGTTCAAGGGCTTCACAAAGAAGGGTGTGGGACCTAACAGCTCGAATGTAGTGACGACCACTGATCACACCACTCATAGATCCACCAGCCACTGCCCCCGAGTCCATCAGCACATCTTCCAATCCAGACATCCCAAATCGCTTGCCTGAAAATCAAACAAAATCATTTGGCAATCATTTTAATATCAAGGGTTATGATACAGTCCCACATTTCAACGTATCACAAGTAAGCGTAAAGTAAATTGGTGCCATCTCTTTGTCTGACAATGTTGCTGCACATAGACAATGTCAGTGGAGTGATCCTGCAACTTAATAAATGATTTCCAGAATCATGGCTACAATCGGAGAAAAAATATTTGACAATGACAGCAGCATTGATAACACTTTCGCTTCCATATCTTAGAAGAACAAGCCTACAAGGACGCAATTAATTTTTCTTGATCACAAATTTGTTCATGCAAACGTAGACAAGTTTTCTATTGCAGGCGGATTCAAAAAAGAGTTATCATTTGTTGTTGCTGGCTTTTGATCGCAACGCAATTAACAAAGCTAAACTTTATTTTTTACATACCTTAAAACTTCCCAACCGTGTTAATGGATGTTCATATCTTATGTGATTGTTTGAACATAGTGTATATTTAATCTATTTGTATATCAATTTAATGTTGGATGATAGGGTGTGTGTCGGTACGGACTGTGTGCGTTGTTTTATTTTTAGTGATTTTTTTTAATTGCTTGTAAACCACAACATATTCCTGGTGTTGGCTGCCTATGCATTCATGTACTTGGCGAATAAAGTATCTTATGTCTTATATTATACTTAGAAAAAATATAGCAACACAAACAGTTCACTAAAATGTTGATTGTTGTTTTCAATTGTTCAGCACAATAGGATAACAATGAATAATACTCACCTATCGCAGCGATGAAAGCCATCAGGGTGTGGAATTCTCCAAGTCGCATGACGATTTTCTTCTTCATGTCTTCATCTGCCCATCGAATGTGTTGAGCTTTCGCGTATATGGCCTGATCAGCCACAACAACCACTGCATCTTGGTCAAGATGCTCAGCCAGGTCCATGCTTCTGTGAAGAATGGTATTCACAGTCGACATTTCTGTTGCATTACCATCAATGACGGGAAGGTAAGTCACAGAAGAGCACAACGGCACATCTTTCTGAGCAGCTGCATTGAATCCAGTCCAGGATGGCAGAGGGAGGCTTTGACTGTTGCCTGACTCAGGACGCATACTCTTCAGCAAGAAGTACAACTCGTCTTGTTTTGCCCCTGCCAATGTTGCTTTCTCTTCTTCGGCAGTATCAGGAGTACTGTGTGCAATTTGAGGGTCTGTCCGCCTTCTCTTCGGATAATGCACAATGCTGAACTCAGATTCTGCCAGCTTCCGCATTCTCGACTTCTTGACACATTTTGCATCAGTCTTACTGTCACTCTCAGCGTTTTCACTGGCAGAAGGTGGCGGTGGGGGCCCAAACTGAACAGAAATCCCATTCACACAGTGTGTAGTGTTTTGGCCACTAATTGTCTCCTCCAAGAAGTCGATGTTGTCCCATATCAACATTGTGAACATTGACCTGATGAGTGTAGAGGGAAGAGGGTTTTTCATTTCACACTCCGCAAATGCTGTGTCCAGTCGCTGGAGTGTAGTTTGTGACGCACTATGACCAAGCCCATTCAAGATTTTTACAATCCTTTGAGAACCGGTGATGTGTCTGGCTGCCATTCCCACCAAGAGGTGTTTGGGAGTTGTGATTTTGGTGTTTCTGAGAGATAGAATGTCCTGCGAAATGGAGATGATCTTCTTCTCTACATCTGTCGGAACGTGTACATACCCCTGGTCAAAACAACTGTTTTCTGTGCACATCCAAGCTATGAGATTGAACAGCTGAGAAGGAACAACCTCCAAGAGATGTTTTTCATCGAAGTCCTTTGCAGTTGGAGGCCAGGATGAAAACATATGTTCTGCCTTGACAACATCCTTCATAGACAGAGCAGACATGTACAATTGTTTCCATTCAGCCAGAGGGAATTGTTTGCTATCTCCTGAAGGATGTCTTCGTTGTCTTTCCCTGTGTGCTTTAGAGTCAGACACTTGGTTTTCATCATCCACCTCCATGGGCATGTGCTCTTCACCATCAGAATGAGGACTATGTTGTTCCGAGTCAGTGTTGGCGTTACTATCCTGTTCATCCCTTGAGTCAGACTCAGACACACTCTCTTCAGAGCTGTCTGTGTCATTGTCATCTGACTCCTGACTGCTGCCATCCAACTCGTTTGTGCTGATAACAATACAACCTCCAGCACTGGAAAAAAAGGCTACCTGGGACTTGTTCTTGCATCTATGCTGCTTTGCAAACACCATGTCTGGATAGGAGGCCTGAAGACGAGATTTTAAGTAAGTGGTTTTGTAGTTCTTACTCAAAGAAATATGATCTACTTTCTTGCAAGTTTTTCGAAACAGCTTGGTCAGTTTGGTCATAGTCATTACTTTGCCACCTTTGCGCATCTGAGTTTGAATCACAACTTCACAAAATGCTTTGTAAGCTTGATTCAAGGCCCTTGGTTGGGAGGAAGCAGCTGATGAATCGCCCTCCTCAGCATTCCCAGAAGATCCTGAGGGGCGCTGAGAGCTGGGATGCATTGCCGCGACATTGGCTGCAGCATATTTTAAATTCCGGTAGCAAGACTTGTGGTACCTGAAAAACAGAACAGTAAAGCTTTTGCTGTCTAGTATAAAAAAGATGTTAACACACACAAACAAACGAGCAGTACCCTAACAAAGTTCTACTACACACACAATATGTGATCACAGTAGTAGCAGTAGTAGCATGGGGGCAAAACAGGCCGCAAAGCATTTGTAAGTGCCCCTTTCTCAACTTTATAAATATTCAGTTGGTCTGTTGAGCATGTAATTTTCCAATACATTTCATTTATCATAGCAATAAAACATATTTTTACACTTTGGTAGAATGTCCAGCTGGTTTTTATACGTAGTTATGTTTTGT
>JAWQFJ010029537.1:30000-34339 GCA_034096865.1 Theodoxus fluviatilis | reverse complement strand
TCATTTAACTATTCATTAACACTAAAATTATCATCCCTGTCATGAAAATCATCAAATCCCCAAACTTACCACCAAAATTATGATCACTATCAAAATCCAGACCACCACCTGTTTTTCACCAAAATCATCATCACCGCCGGGAACGACAGTATCATCACCAGGTATGACACTATCTAGACCAGGAATGACAGTATCACCACCAGGTATGACACTATCTAGACCAGAAACGACATAGTCACCGCCAGGCACAACAGAGTCACGGCCAGACACGACAGAGCCGCCACCAGGAATGACAGAGTCGCCATCAGAAATGGCAGTTGAATGTATTCCCATTCAGTCATTTCAATTCATTCCTATTCAATGTGGCTTTGAATCATTCCTTTTTTTAGTCAGCAGAAATCACCCCGATTCTTAATCAGTTGAATGAGCGGAGGCAAGTTCAGCGGGGTGCAGCTCAAGATCGTAGTGGCCACGTGATAGTCTGTGTTTTTTGTAGGATACACACTGGAATGCGTATAGTAGACTAGGGAGCACTCTGAGAGCGCAAACCTCCACCAAACAAGTCACATGCTCTCCTCCATGGTCCGTATGCCTAATTGATGCAAGATGTTTCTCTAGTCAGGCCTGACACTATGAAGTTTAGATCGCTCTAGTGCCTGAATGCAATTTCTGAGTGTCAAAGGCATTTGATGACGTAATCAATAGTTTGACGTCATAAAATTCGTCATTTGCGATGCAGTTCTCGTTTTGGTCGCAATGCCAAACTAAGCTGATGGAGAACTCCGTCATTTTTGACTCACATGCGAAGCAAAAGTGAGTCTATGTACTCACCCTTTTCCTTCGTCCGGGCGTCCTGCCGTCCAGGCGTCTGTAAAAAACCTTAACTTTGGATTTTTCTTGGAGACTATGAAGTCTATCAACACCCAATTTGGCATGATGGTGTAGGATGACAAGGCGTACGAGAACATACATAGTGACTAGACCTTGCTTCAAGGTCAAGGTCGCAGGGGCCGTAAATGTTGTCTAAAAACAGACATTTTTCACATTTTCCAAATTTTCTCTGAAGTTTTTGAGATTGGATATCTCATCTATATATCATACTAGCCGCTTTGCGGCCAGGCACTGCGCAAAGCGCCAAAGCCACATACAAAGCCAAATTCTTCAGCCGCCATTTTGTTTATCTCGTGACGTAACCATGGTAACCAAAAAATTTGTTCACAGATCTTCATCATTTGACTTGAGCAGCCCACACACCAAATTTTGGTCAAATCGGAGAACTTTGAGTTTTCGGCGGCCATCTTGTTTGTGACCCACTTCCGGTTACCATGGCAACGCCATTTTTTTAACCCCACCATGACCTGACCCTGGCCCACATCTAATCCCATTCCAAGTTTTAAGTCGATGGGAATTCCTGTGTCTCAGGCGGCTTCGCCGTCTTCGACCCAGTCGTCCAAATTCTTCAGCCGCCATCTTGTTTTTCTCGTGACGTAACCATGACAGACAAAAAATTATTGCGCAGATCTTCATCAATTGACTGTACCTGCCCACACACCAACTTTCGGTCAAATCGGAGCATTTTGAGTTTTCGGCGGCAACCTTGTTTGTGAAAACTTCCGGTTACCATGGCAACTCCATTTTTTAAACCCAACCCTGACCTGACCCCGGCCAACACCTAACCCCACACCAAGTTTCACTTACCCACACACCAAATTTCGGTCAAATCGGAGCACTTTGAGTTTTTGGCGGCCATCTTGTTTGTGCCCACTTCCGGTTACCATGGCAACACCATTTTTTAACCTCACCATGACCTGACCCCGGCCCACACCTAACCCATACCAAGTTTTAGGTCGATGGGAACTCCTGTGTCTCAGGCGGCTTTGCCGCCTTCGACACAGTCGTCCAAATTCTTCAGCCGCCATCTTGTTTTTCTCGTGACGTAACCATGACAACCAAATTTTTTTCACAGATCTTCATCATCTGACTTCACCTACCTACACACCAAATTTCGGTCAAATCGGAGCACTTTGAGTTTTCGGTTACCATGGCGACACCTTTTTTTTAACCCCACGTTGACCTGACCCCGGTCCACACCTAACCCCATGCCAAGTTTCAAGTCGATCGGAATAAAACTGTGGAAACGTATGAGTGTCACACAGACAGACACACACACACACAGACAGACACACACACACACAGCGAAAATATATATACAGATATAGAGCAACGTAATCCCTGTGTTTTGATATCTGTTTGATTGACCTTGCATCAAGGTCAAGGTCACAGGAGGTCTTTAAAGTTGGATTGTATACATATTTTGAAGTGACCTTGACCCTGAACTATGGAAGATAACTCTTCCAAACTTCATAACATTGTAGTACACATGTTATAATTCTCATACTTATGAAATGTGATCAAAATGGGGTAGTGAACCACTAAAAGTGACCATATCTCATGGTAGAAAGTGCCAATAAGCACCATTGTGCTTCCTATGTCTTGAATTAACAGCTTTGTGTTGCATGACCTTGGATGACCTTGAAATTGGTAGGAAAAAATGTGTAAAGCAGTTCTTAGTATATGATGTCATTGCTAGGTTTAGTTGTTTGGCCTTGACCTTGAAGGTCACCTGAAGGTCAATGTCATGTAAAGGTCAAGGTCAAGCATGTGAGTCGTATGGGCTTTGAACTTCTTGTCGATGCAGTCCTCGTTTTGGTCGTAATGCCAAACTTAGCTTTTAGAGAACCTCCAATATTTACAAGATTTATCCTTGGGTGAAACCCTGATCTTCCGGTAAGTTTCATCAAGATTTGCTTTAAACTTATGGAGTTTTTGAGGTATTTTGCCCCATATCTATCTACCTAATTCATCAACAAACCAAATGTAGAACATCACTTATGCCATTGGGTCTCTGCAATCATCATCCACAGCATTTAAATATTCATTACCACTAAAATTATCCTCCCTGTCATGAAAATCATCAAAACCGCCAAATTTACCACCAAATTTATGATCACTATCAAAATCCAGACCACCACCGGTTTTTCACCAAAATCATCATCACTGCCAGGAACGACTATCATTACCAGGTATGACACTATCTAGACCAGGAATGACAGTATCATCACCAGGTATGACACTATCTAGACCAGGAACGACATAGTCACCGCCAGGCACAACAGAGTCACGGCCAGACACGACAGAGCCGCCACCAGGAATGACAGAGTCGCCATCAGAAATGGCAGTTGAATGTATTCCTTCAGTCCTTTCAATATTCTGTTCACGCAATTCATATCTAGATCAACTAATTGTCAGCAGGTCTCAATATCAGGTGTGTGACATAAATACACAATTTTACTCACTTTTCTATTCATGTTTCTATCATCTCATTCGAGGTGCGTGCGATCGTCAGCGAGAAAATCTGTGCTACTTCTATCCATCATCCTCATCCTCATCCGGATCAATCTATTCATCATCCTTATCATAAATCATCCAATTCTGAAAATCTATCAGTACGACTCGATCTCTCATCATAGCGGTAACGCGTACGTGTTCGTTCGTTTCGACACAGTCCGTATCTTGTCTGTCATGCGCTCAAGATCTCGGTTCCCGGTGTGCGCGGCCGAAGGCCCGAGTCGTCCATCACGTGTGTGTTTTGATCGGTGCCTGGGTCTGGTCTGTTTTTTCGTAGGAATCGTTACCGATCCGAACTTCGGAATCACATTGCGGTTATATCCCGTCGTGGGTCTTTATTCGTCATGCGACTAGGCGGATCGTCGTCACTACGTCGTCTCTTTTCGTCAGAGTTCCGGTTTAACTCAAATCAGTCGTTCGCTGTCCGTCCACCTCCAACAAACCTCATCATTTTCTCCCTCCATGGCATGATGGAGTTGGCACGTGAAGCCATTTGGTATACGTCGCAATGGGCTACCCTGTACAGCACCCTTTTCGGGGAGTCAGGATGGCAGGAATGGCGTCTTACTCTCCCCCTGCTTCCATGTCCCCTCTTCCTCCTTGGCAGCCTAGTACTGACTGACTGATCGCCGTCCTTATGAGTAGTAGGTTATTCCTCACTTAGTGTTAGGGATCACATGTTGCTGTCTTGACTCAAGCTCAAATGGCACTTCACGAAATTGTAGCGCTTCACTGTTTCTGTGATTGTCAATAGCGCCATTTGCGCAGATGTCAATCGTCCCACTTCGCAGGAACTGTGCATAGAGTGGTTTAGTTAGTGAGAGTTGAGTGCATGACGTGAGTGAGTAGTGTCAAGTAAACAAGTATGAGTCAGGTCTTGTTAGCGGATGCCAGTAGTCAGCTCAGGAGGTATGTGATGGGGGTCAGGCAA
>JAWQFJ010029537.1:25000-27500 GCA_034096865.1 Theodoxus fluviatilis | reverse complement strand
GGTGACTGAAGCTGAAGTCCTCTCGATCCTTCACACAGGGGAAATACGTGTGCGGCAGTGATGCAACGCGGCTGTCCGACCCTGAGCTGTGGCGGCCTTGCGAGTAGACCGAGCCACCTGTTCCCGGGGTTTATAAGAACATCGGGCAGCTGAACTTCGTCCAGACCCCCCCCCCCCCCCAACCACCACCCTCCATCACCCCCCAGCGACACACTTCCAACCTCCACAGCCCTCTGATTCCAAGGTGTGAGTCAGAAGCAGATGACACCGTAGTCAGGTGCGAGGTCATCTTTGCGCTGATAGGAGATTGCCTGCACTACTTTCCTGCTCCCTGTGCTGGTCGTGTGCAGGTGACGGTTCGTGCAGTCCAAAGTAGATACAAGGAGTGCAGGTAGACAGGAAGACTGGCAAGTAGGGACAGGATGAGAGGCGATAACATTTGCTCCACGTGGACAGCCACCCCGCTGGAGATAGGTGTGATGGTGGATCTTTGGTCCTGGTCGAGGAGATGGGATCTGAAGAGTAGAGGGTAACGAGTACTGAATGTAAGATGTTGGGCATGTGAGCGGGGGTGTCGGTGGAAAATAAAAGCGTGAGAGAGAAACTGTGATAATTTCCTCCATGATCGATGTTATTTCAGTGATATCTATGTTATTGATATCACCAGCTCCCACCACGTTCGCGACAAGGTCTCTGGAAAAGGGATACATGTAGGTCAAGGTATGATACACAAGACTATTTCAGAAGCAATAATTTTCTGCGGGCTCATTTTGCTTGCTGACTCTTTCATCTATTTAAAGCTCTTTCAAAATCAATTTTCAGCCAAAAGAAGACTACATACGAGATTGCTGTACATGAGATTAATGTCCTTCGAGTATCTTGCCAGAAAGTTCCATTCTGGCTTTCATCGAAAGGAAATAACATCTAAAGATGAATGGAAAATGGCAAGCTTGGACTGTTGCATCCTGCCAAATATATTGCAGTTGATGTTTGTCCAAGCACAGCAAACGGACTCAGGCGGCATTTGTGACCCTAAATCATAAACGAAGTCCAAATGTATTTTATTTAAATAGATAGTTAAGAGTTTTGAATGTAGTTTCAATGCTGCTTTAAATGCTGACAAACCATTTCTAATTTTGACCGACAATACTTGAGCAACATTCCGGTGAAGAGGGCAACTCCAGTTTCAACTTTTCCAGACACACACACACACACACACACACGCGCGCGCGCACACACACATATACACACACTCGCACACATACACATACACACACATACACATATACACACATACACACACATACACATGCACACACATACACATACACACACATACACATACACACACATACACATACACACACACACATACACACAGAGCACCGCACATGGGTCCCATGATGGTTCCTGCTGGGATGGAGCCTACCAGGGACTTCTGTCGGACTGTCTTCCAACCAAGTTCGATATGACTGGTGTTTCTGAAGAATCTTTTTGCAAGCTTGACTATACGATTAGACCATTTTTAATACTGTAACTGGAAAATAAGTAACTCGAGGAGAGATTACGACAAAACTCATCAAATTGACGCTCCTCCTCCTTCAACCTTTTTTTTTTCTCTGCTCGATGTTCCCCATGCATTTTCTGGCTCGTCGACTCGGGAAGGTCACACAAAGGCTGGATGCACAGATGAGGGGCGACATTCCCGTAGAAAACGCCCAAGAGTAAGCACAGTGCCAGCAATCATGGTAAATGCAGTCTGAGAGTCCATTACCATTGGACACAGCAGTGAAGCAGCATCGTACTGGAATACTCTGCTTGAATGAGAAGTTGTGATGTAACTCTCATCCTGGTCTGCCTGTGTCCACGAGTTTTGAAATGAAACAAGGCTCTTGTGCAATCTTTGTCTTTTTTAGTTTGTTTTTAATCTCTAGTGTAAACTCTCATGAAATAAATCTCAGAAAGAGAGCATACTAGATTCATCCCACTCCATGCCGCTTTCATCCACTGCAGTTTTCTAAACGTCTTGTAATTTACATGAATTGGAATGATTTCTTACAAAATGTCGTCTGTATGATGTTCAAGTTTACTTCAAATCTCTTAAACGTTTTAGTTCTAAGTATTGTTTTGATGTTACATCCCGGAAAGACAGAGTGATGGAAAGAAGGGACATACTTTTTCATCTATATAATTTTGCATTTATGCATGTCCGGCTTCAGTTGATTATGAATATTGAAATTAAAGGCCTATCAACATGTGTAGGGTATGTTAAGTCACTGACCATGTCACTGTCCATGTCACTGTCCATGTCACTGACCATGTCACTGTCCATGTCACTGACCATGTCACTGACCATGTCACTGTCCATGTCACTGACCATGTCATTGACCATGTCATTGACCATGTCACTGACCATGTCACTGACCATGAAAATCACTAGAGCTGGTTAGAGTAAGCGAAAATCAAGCCACGGTTTCCCCTAGTTATTGGCTCTTTACGA
>JAWQFJ010029537.1:0-20000 GCA_034096865.1 Theodoxus fluviatilis | reverse complement strand
GTAAGGACTTCTTTAAAATAAGAAATTACTTCACCTCTTTGAAAGGTAATTTAGCATCATTTGTTGGCCTTAAATAATCTTCTCAGGCTGAGAGGCCGCTAAACCGCATTCATTCATTCATTCACTCATTCATTCATTCATGGTGGCTCAAACAGCACGCTTTTACCCCCTTGTGCTAAGACTACTCTAACACTGTCTCATCTCCCGGGACAGCATGCAAGTTGCAGCAAAGATGTCTGTTGCAAATTTCAAGCACATAACTCACAGGTTACCGGTTTTACTCCTGCATGGAGAGAAGTAATGTAAATCAAGCATCTAGCTTAAGGATCCAACACTGGGATCCGCGCAGAATCGAACGCCGCACCTTCCAGCTGTAAGCGACTGCAGGTCGAGCGCGCTACCTACTCGGCCTCAGAGCCCCCCCTGTACGAATTCTGGGGCGCGTTTGTTACGCAATTGGCTCGCCTCGATGGCTAGTCGAGGGCGAGCGAGACGCACCTACGGCTGATGAGCGAGAAACGTAGGCAACGCCTAGCCATCGAGATTCTCTCGAGATTCTACGCCCAACAAACGCCCCCCTGGGCTCTGTCTTCTTCGCACGGTCTCTGGCTAAGTCGTCAGTGTTCAGCAATTGGTTGTTTGCTTGCGGCATGCCGGGTGCGGGGTTCGAACCCGATCTGCCTCTGCATCCTTGAGTGAAATTAATTTCTTCACCTGCGTTGCTTCTCCCCGCTAAGGAATAACGACTCACATGCTTGACCTTGACCTTTATATGACCTTGACCTTCAGGTGACATTCAAGGTCAAGGTCAAACAACTAAACCTACCAATGACATCATACACAAAGAAATGCTTTACACATTTTTCCTACCAAAATACATGTGACCTTGACCAAAGGTCAAGGTCATCCAAGGTCATGCAACACAAAGCTGTTAATTCAAGACATAGGAAGCACAATGGTGCTTATTGGCACTTTCTACCATGAGATATAGTCACTTTTAGTGGTTCACTACCCTATTTTGGTCACATTTCATAAGGGTCCAAGTGACCTTGACCTTGATGATATGTGAACAAATGTGTCTCATGATGAAAGTATAACATGTGCCCCACATAATTATTAAGTTTGAAACAGTTATCTGCCATAGTTCAGGGTCAAGGTCACTTCAAAATATGTATACAATCCAACTTTGAAGAGCTCCCGTGACCTTGACCTTGAAGCAAGGTCAACCAAACTGGTATCAAAAGATAGGGCTTGCTTTGACCTATATAAGACTTGTAGCTAAGGTCGCCATTCTCAATAACGTGGGAGAAAATTGGGAAAATGTGAAAAATGACTGTTTTTGAGACCACATTTATGGCTCCTGTGACCTTGACCTTGAAGCAAGGTCAAGTCACTATGTATGTTTTATGAGGCCTTGTCATCATACACCATCATGCCACATTTGGTGCTGATAGACTTAATAGTCTCCGAGAAAAATCCAACGTTTAAGTTTTTTATACGCCCGGACGCCCGGACGGACGGACGGACGACACGGCTGAGTACATAGACTCACTTTTGCTTCGCATGCGAGTCAAAAACTATGTGTAGCAATGCGCATGTTCATGTGACAGTCACTCAAAGATCTAGATGCAGAAGCTACAGGTGTGCCACCTAGGCACCTTTGAAGGACACGGTGGTTAATAATGAAAATTGATTTTGGCGTGATCATCCACTCCAGTGATTGCATGCGCTCTAGGAACTGGAAGTGACCACGGAATGACGGAAAATTTGTTTCAATGTCCAGGGTGTGAAAGGGTCCGGGTTTGAACACCCAGAATTCGCTGGAAAGTCGCTGTATGATAGTTAAGCACTTATAATCGTTGTAGAGAAGAATTGATAGAAAAAAAAATGGGGCTTTTCGATGAAAGAAGTAGTGGCTATCATCCATTCTTGCATCTCAAACCGCTTTCGCACTTTAGCTTTTGGTTACTAGGCTACCTGATCCAAGGATGGATGGATGGATGGATGGATGGATAGTATTTTACGGCCTCTCAGCCTTTGTAGGCTATGTAAGGCCATCAAGCACGAAAATCACTAGAACAGTTTAAGAGTAAACGTAATCCAGTCACGGTGTTCCTAGTTATTCGCCTCTTACGAATCGCGTAGGGAGACGCGGTGGGTCAATCTTACCCCGAACCCACAGGGGTATCCTGATCCAAGGAGGACACGCCTAAGTTGTCTCCCCCACTGAACTTTCGGCCTTCACATTTTCCGACAACACAATAACTTAGTCTCTGCACTATTTGGCTGGTTTAGATGTCACGATAGCATGCCATGTTGTCTTGTTCCCTGTTGTATCTGCTGGAGGATATCTATTCCCCGGATATTCTGAACATTGCAACTTTTCATCGTGATTGTCAAAAAAAAAGTTCAGTTGGTGTTTTTTTCTCCAGCGGCCGAGATTTCGTAACTGCCGATCCCCAGTGTTCATTTCGTGTCGATTGCTCACCTCTCAGTGAGCAAAGATTTGCGTCCATTTCTCTCCTTCAGTTGTTGCAAACTATAGGACGTATGTTGTTTTTGTCGATGGAGACTTCGACATCGTGAAGCAACACCCAAATTTCGGCACCGGAAATAGCACAGCCTTTTGCATTGCAAAGAGACGCAACTCTAAATGCATTTCCACGTGTTTTTTCTCCATTCTGCATTGTGCCTGACAGAAACTACAGAAATAGATAAATGAGACACACAGCCAGGCAATAGAACAGTCTCTGCTTTGAGGGAGGATTCCAACTCAAAGGAGATGACTACAACATAGGCAGCTTGCAACTGACGAGTGCTCTCCTTGGCTGTGTTTTTCACTTTGTCTATAAAGCTCAGTGTGTGTATGTTCATGTTTGTTTGTGTGTTTCTTTCTTTCATTCTTTCTTTGTACGTTCGTCGCTATGCATCCCCGTACCACATAAGGTGCTGGATTCAAACTTGACACACATAATCTGGGTGACATAAGAAAGGTAATAAGCTGTCTACCTTTATGGTACGACATCAGGGGCCAGTATTTTTTTTTTGCAGTTTTTTAAAGCATTGGCCAGCGTTAGGCTGTTAGGCGATGCCATTCTGTGAACCCAAGCCACGTGATTCTGGCACAGTTCGCAATGAATGCGTAATAGACTTGACCCTTCGCATGACAACACTGCGCCAAAAATTTCGTTCTGATACTATTTTTTCTCCACTTTTTACAGAAATCATTCAGATGTCAAAACTTGTTTCCATTTCAACACAAACATTTTATATTATCGAATAAACCTTTGTTTATTGCCTGAACATGAGTAAGTTAAGAGTTTTGTGCGAAATAGTCTTAGATTTACTTTAAGTAACGGCGTATGTCAGGGAGCAGATCGGTTATCCCACAAGCCTCTCGTGTGACCTCCTCATGCATGTTTCGGACGAAAACCTTCCATCACGTGATGTCAACTGGGCTAGAGACACCCTCGCCGGTAGGCAAAGTCTCTGGTAAACTAGAATGGGGAGATGCCTGGCCTTGCCTGAGAGGCGCTTGGTCCTGCGTTGCTGGTGTGACTGGTGTAGCAGGAGATGGATGGATGGATGGATGGATGGATGGATGGATGGATGGATGTATGGATGTATGGATGGATGTATGGATGTATGGATGGATGGATGGATGTATGGATGTATGGATGGATGGATGGATGGATGGATGGATGGTTGGATGGATGGATGGATGGATAGATGGATGGATGGATGCATGGAGTTTAAGGGCCTATCAGCCTTGTAGGCTATATAAGGCCACAGCGTTAATGAACGCTGTAACAGACGCAGCTTGCTGGTCGTAACTAAATACAAAACCTTTGTTTGTGACCGAGCACCACTAGAGGAAACATAAGTCACACTGAGCTTTTCTCCATAACGGCAGAGACGCGTCAGCATGGGTCAGTCTGGTGCAGAATTGCTTTTAGTTATTTCCAGTCTCAGAAACATATATTGCACAACATATCTCGAGCATTTAATCGGAAATGGCCTTAAAAGTGCATAACTTCAACAGAAAAGCTCCTTTTCTGCGGTTTGATTTTATATGTTCTGGGGTGTTTGACAGCGTTTTTATCAAATTCGACGTTTCGCGTTGATAGATACTTAAACGTTCATGTCTCCAGTATTTATCAAAATACTAGCTTAAATTTGGCATCAGCAGAAAGCTCCTTTTTTGGATTTTGATTTGATACCAACATTTCAAAATCTTTAGAAAATAAATTATGGTTCGTCTTGTGGTGCTCGATCACAATTGAAATTTGATGGAAAACACATAAGGAAAAAGAAAGCAAATGTTATACAACGTTTCGCCCAATGAATGAAACAAAAGAAGCTTTTATTGCAGGCGAGCCGTGCGGCTGACCAGCCAATCACATGTTTCCTTCTAAATTACTTTGGCATAGGTGCCCAGGTTCGAAAGTCTTACCCCACTATCTTTATCTCGACCTCGAGAATCGATTCCTTGTTCCAAGTGTTATCTGACGTGTTGCTCCATTTCATTGTCATCACATGCCTTGCTACTTTTTTTTGTTCCTTGCACTGTGTTATCGCTGGCACGTCCGTCATTCAACACAGACAATACTGGTAGTAACACCCCCACCCCCTACCCACACACCCCAACTCTAAATGCAGTGAGCGTTTATCTTTCTGTGTGGAGCTCGTGAAGGTGCAATGAGACACAAAAACAAAACAAGTCATGTCAAAAGAAATGATCGAATGAAAAGTGCAGTGATCTTATAACTTATTTCTTTTCGATCTTCATTCGATTTAGGGCAGCAGTACATCCAGCAACGAAGCTACTATCGAAAAAATTACTTTCGTGTCGATGCAAAAATATTATCTTTGCAAACAGGAAGTTTGACAACGTTGTCAAATGCATTTCCTGTATGGACCATGGTCTTCTCTGCGTGCACTTGTATGTGCATGCCTGCATGCGTGCTTGCGCTTCCGTGTGTGCATGTGCATGCCCATGGGTGCCTTTGTTAGGCAAGTGGCTCGCCTCGATGGCTAGTCGAGGGCGAGCGAGACGCACCTACGGCAAAAAAACGGCCAATCATCAACTGGCAAGGCGGAAGAACATGGCTGCGTCCTGGCGCCAGATTTGGTGAAGAAGTTGCCGAAATAACTGACGATACAGATATCACAGCAGGTTTTCACCTGATAGAACACACCATTGTGTCATATCGAATGGCACGGGAACTTTTACAACGAAAATAAAGGCAACCCGGGTTCAACTGTAGACAATTTTGTCGAAAATGTTATGCCTCGATTCATCTCGATCAATTCAAGGGACATAATTTATAGAGTGTACGTATACGGTTGCGTGTTTACAAACGATTAAAACATTTTCGGCAGTGTATGTCCTGAAACAACGTACACACCTACCCCTCAAAATATGCAGGAACACTTGAACAGCAAAAACTTCCGTGTACGTACATTTTTCCATTCTCGGACTCGAAGAGGCACATTACAGGCACTGCCGTCTATCAGCGGCATCCCAATTGGCACAGTCTCCGCCATTTTAGTACATCCGGGCCTCTGCAACGGGACGCAGCTAAGCCCTTCTTCACGGCGAGTGCCTCCTTATGAGCGAGAAACGTAGGCAACGCCTAGCCCTCTAGATTCTCTCGAGATTCTACACCTAACAAACGCGCCCCTCGTGTGTGTCTGCACAAGGCGCGCATGAGTGGATACGTGCACAGCGCACGTTAAACGTTTTTCATCGAGGTGGTCACTAATGCCCCCTGGGGCTTATTAATGCCCCGCTTTCCCCTACCTCAACACATGGATAAAAAACGTTTTCTAATATTTCTGACCATGTGTAATCATTATTCAGCGTTAATTAAATGTCGCGTGAAGTTTGTGCACGTTTTGATAGAAAAATAAGTGTTGATTTTTAGTCCATCTTCATACTATCAGGATGCATCCCACAAGTTAACAGAGCAGAAAACATTGCATGGATTGAACATCCAAATGAACGTTACACACAACAACTAAAGAGCGCGTAGCCTACTCAGAGAGCGCAAACCTCCGCCAAGGACGCCACTACTTCTCCTTCATGACCTGCGTAGTATAGGCCTACTTCCATTTTAGTGGCTGAAAGCGGTCTCTGAGCGCGAAACGTATACAGCTGGCGTCATCAATAGTTATGTCAATGTTGTGATGAGCGATACAATTTCTCTTTCTGGTTGATTGATTGATTGAATGATGGTGTTTTACGGCCTATCAGCCTTTGTAGGCTATATAAGGCCATTAAGCAGGAAAATCACCGGAACATGTTAGAGCAAACGTAAAGCAAGTCACGGTGTCCCTAGTTATTCGCCTCTTACAAATCGCGTGGGGAGACGCGGTGGGTCAATCTTACTCCAAATCCACAGGGGGATCGCGTGGGGAGAGGCGGTGGGTCAATTCTTACCCCGAACCCACAGGGGGATCGCGTGAGGAGAGGCGGTGGGTTAATTCTTCCCCGAACCCACAGGGGGATCGCGTGGGGAGAGGCAGTGGGTTAATTCTTACCCCGAACCCACAGGGGAATCACGTGGGGAGAGGCGGTGGGTCAATTCTTACCCTGAACCCACAGGGGGATTGCGTGGGGAGAGGCGGTGGGTCAATTCTTACCCCGAACCCACAGGGGGATCGCGTGGGGAGAGGCGGTGGGTTAATTCTTCCCCGAACCCACAGGGGGATCGCGTGGGGAGAGGCAGTGGGTTAATTCTTACCCCGAACCCACAGGGGGATCACGTGGGGAGAGGCGGTGGGTCAATTCTTACCCTGAACCCACAGGGGGATTGCGTGGGGAGAGGCGGTGGGTCAATTCTTACCCCGAACCCACAGGGGGATCTCTTTATGTTAGTAATCCCAAAACGAAAACAACAGATAACCTCCACATTATAATGGATTGTTTCATGGGAAAAACCCTGATCTTCCCCCAAATCTGATCAGGATCCGTTTTGAAATTCATGAGTTATTTTTCTGAATAACTAACAAACCGAGAGAGATAAATGGATGGATGGTGTCTTATGGCCTATCAGCCTTTATAGGCTATGTAAGGCCTTAAGCACGAAAATCTCAAGAACAGTTAGGAATAAACACAGATCAAGTTCCAGTGTCCCTATGTATTCGCCTCTTGCAGATCGCGTGGGGAGAGGTCGTGGGTCAATTCTAACCCCGAACCCACAGGGGGATGGATGGATGGATGGTTGGATGGTGTTTTACGGCCTATCAGCCTTTGAAGGCTATGTAAGGCCACTAAGCACGAAAATCACTAGAGCAGTTCAGAGTAAACGCAAATCATGTCAAGGTGTCCCTAGTCATTCGCCTCTTACGAATCGCGTAGGGAGACGCGGTGGGTCAGTTCTTACCCGAACCCATAGGGGGAAACGGACCGAGAGTAAGACATTACCTCCTTGGTGGAGATAAGTAAGTTACAACCCCCGTGGCCCAGAAGTGTGTTGGAGCGCCATCTATGACTACTAGCTGATCCTGCACCAACCCTCTGCCCTGGACTGCCCTTAGGATGTCGGGAAAAGCCAAGTCTGTCCATTTCCTGGATGTCCTCCCACCGCTTCCTTTGTCTGCCTCTCTTTCTGCTTCCTTGCATTGGATGGATGGATGGATGGATGGATGGATGGATGGATGGATGGATGGATGGATGGAAGGATGGATGGATGGATGGATGGAAGGATGGATGGAAGGATGGATGGATGGATGGATGGATGGATGGATGGATGGATGGATGGATGGATGGATGGATGGATGGATGGATGGATGGATGGATGGGTGGAGTTTTACGGCCTATCAGCCTTTGTAGGCCATGTAAGGCCATTAAGCACGAAAATCACTGGACCAGTTTAGAGTAAACGCAACGTCACAGTGTCCCTAGTTATTCACCTCTTCTGAATCGCGAAGGGAGATGCGGTGAGTCAATTCTTACCTCGAACCCACAAGGGGGGTCCACTGTGATGTTGCAAGTCTCACAAGCGTATAGAAAGATGGATATACATTATATGATATGATGTTACTGGAACAGGCCCCGAAAGCACAAAGACCATTGCATTCCAGCTGATGAGGGAGGCATCATCGTAGCACAGGCTGTATGGGATTCTTGACAAGAGAACGTGACAACCTGATTTTGGAACTGAGAAAGATGTTCTTTCAAATATTTGGAACTGTTGCACACTCCTTAAGTAGTGGGCATGCTTCTACAGCTGCCTCTCCCTGCTGAGGACCTCAGCGTTTCCAGTTACACGCACACAAATACACACACATACACACACACACACATACACACACACAGATACACACATTCACAGACACACACACACACACACACACACACACACACATACACAAACAGACACACACATACACAGACAGACACACATACACACACACACACACACACACAGACACACACAAACACACACACAGGTACACACACACACATGCACACTGTCACACACACATACACACACACACACACACACACACACACACAAATTCAACACATACTCACACACACTTTCTTCAATGCAAGATTGTATATCATTATCTTAAGAAACTTAGGTCTTCTCCGAGGCTTAGAGAGAATTGAAACTCTAAACAGAAAGTTCACTCGGATGCACAAATAAGACAAAAGATTTCCACACTTGGCAAACCTGTATTCTTCATAAATCATATTTGCATTCATTCATGAAGACACAAAGGCCATGCGCCAACTCGTAATTAGTCCTACAGAGAAAACATTGAACAGGCAAACATTTACTACATTGTTGTGGAATAATATGTGAAACGAATGAACAAAAACTTTATGGTCAGATCTTAGGCCTGTTACAATGTGCATGTAATTTTATACAGAACCAACAGAGCAACAAATGAAATGAATACAGACAGCCCAGATAACCTAATCATTGGCACTTGATAACAAATATATACAATAACAGTCTCCCACTTTGGAGACATGTTTGCGAATGCTTTGAAAGTATTACATATATCTTCACAGTCAGGGCATTGAAGTAAAACAAGACGGGCAAAGCCCATATGACTCACATGCGTGACCTTGAACTTTTTATGACCTTGACCCTCAGGTGAACTTCAAGGTCAAGGTCAAACAACTAAACCTAGCAATGACATCATACACTAATAAATTCTTTACACATTTTTCCTACCAAAATACATGTGACCTTGACCCAAGGTCAAGGTCATCTAAGGTCATGCAACACAAAGCTGTTAATTCAAGACATAGGAAGCACAATGGGGCTAATTGGCACTTTCTACCATGAGATATGGTCACTTTTAGTGGTTCACTACCCCATTTTGGTCACATTTCATATGGGTCAAAGTGACCTTGACCTTGATGATATGTGACCAAATGTGTCTTATGATGAAAGTATAACATGTGCCCCACATAATTATTAAGTTTGAAACAGTTATCTTCCATAGTTCAGGGTCAAGGTCACTTCAAAATATGTATACAATCCAACTTTGAAGAGCTCCTGTGACCTTGACCTTGAAGCAAGGTCATCCAAACTGGTATCAAAAGATAGGGCTTACTTTGCCCTATATACCATATATAGGTGAGGTATCCAATCTCAAAAACTTAAGAGAAAATTGAGAAAATGTGAAAAATGGCTGTTTTTTTAGACAATGCACCCTTGTCCAGTTCCTTCCCAAATCTAAAAACAAAAACATATAACACAAGATGTCCAGGACTGCCATATTTCTCCCCTTGCTGCCATTCCCACACTGCCTCTACCTGTTAGCAGAGGGGCGAGTGCCAGTTTACCCAAGCACTGTCCTCCTCAAAGTCACTGGACTGAATTTGACAGACACGTCAAGATCTTGTAGCGCCACTGCCACACACAGAACACATTACTGCCAAGTTCAGAGCGATGGAGTTCCATTGGGAAAATTCTGGGGAGAGAATTCCTCCCTGTGCTTGGGGCTAGGACAGGTATGGAAGTAACTCCAGTAGCTCAGAGGCTACCCAGTGAGTGAGTGAGTGCGTGAGATTGAGTGAGCAAGCAAGTGTGCAAGTGAAAAAGTGAGTGAGTGAGTGAGTGAGTGAGTGAGTGAGTGAGTGAGTGAGTGAGTGAGTGAGTGAGTGAGTGAGTGAGTGAGTGAGTGAGTGAGTGAGTGAGTGAGTGAGTGATAGAGTGAGTGAGTGAGTGAGAGAGTGAGAGAGTAAGCGAGCGAGCGAGCGAGCAAGTGTGCAAGAGAAAAAGTGAGTGAGTGAGTGAGTGAGTGAGTGAGTGAGTGAGTGAGTGAGTGAGTGAGTGAGTGAGTGAGTGAGTGAGTGAGTGAGTGAGTGAGTGAGTGAGTGAGTGAGTGAGTGAGTGAGTGAGTGAGAGAGCGAGCGTGCGTGCGAGTGAAAAAGTGAACGAGAGAGGGAGTGCATGAGTGAGAGAGTGAGTGAGCGAGCAAGCGTGCGAGTGAAAAAGTGAGTGAGAGAGGGAGTGAGTATTGTATGAGTGAGCAAGTGAGTAAATTGAATTTTACAGCCTATCAGCCTTTGTAGGCTAGAAAAGACCACTGATCACGAATTTACTCAAGCTACATAAGACCACTGATCATGAAATTACTCAAGCTACATAAGACCACTGATCATGAATTTACTCAAGCTACATAAGACCACTGATCATGAAATTACTCAAGCTACATAAGACCACTGATCATGAATTTACTCAAGCTACATAAGACCACTGATCATGAAATTACTCAAGTTACATAAGACCACTGATCACAAATTTACTCAAGCTACATAAGACCACTGATCATGAAATTACTCAAGCTACATAAGACCACTGATCACAAATTTACTCAAGCTACATAAGACCACTGATCATGAAATTACTCAAGCTACATAAGACCACTGATCATGAAATTACTCAAGCTACATAAGACCACTGATCACAAATTTTCTCAAGCTACATAAGACCACTGATCATGAAATTACTCAAGCTACATAAGACCACTGTCATTGTTGTCGCTGTCATCATCCCTTTCAACAGAGGCATGGCGAGAAGAATCCCTTCTAACTGCACTGCAGGGACTTGCACAAGTTCGGCGAGGTGCCGATCGCAACAGACCGCTGGTGCTCGGTTGAGGCATGGACATTACATCATATGGACAGCTGGCTCGCTCAGCCTGCACGCGCTGTGTCATATAAGATGTTCGCCGATGGCCTCGTTTTCGACATTGCTCTAATTGCACTTCCGGTTACTCCGCTGTCAAGCGAATTCTCATGTAAAACAGATAATTGTTCAAACAGTGATGATTTATTCTATCAGTTGGAACTGTAAGTGCATTTGCAGGTATCCCAGACACACTTTGCAGTAAAAAAATGGTATTCATTCCACTTTTGACGGAAAACAAAGCACTTTGGTCAGGCTATCTAGTTCGTCTGCGGACGCCACTGTCGAGCGAATTCTCATGGTAAGTAAAACAGATAATTGTTCAAACAGTGATGATTTATTCCATCAGTTGGAACTGTAAGTGCATTTGCAGGTATCCCAGACACACTTTGCAGTTTAAAAAATGGTATTCATTCCACTTTTGATGGAAAACAAAGCACTTTGGTCAACAATGTCAACAGCAGGCAGGTTCGAGGACAACATTGTATTTATAATCTTTCCTGGTGTCGCTGAGGTCCGCGCGTCAGCTATAAATAGAAGTACGCGAAGCTTGAAATGCTCGGCGACCTGCATTTCCAATTGTAAAATGTAAGCGCTTTTACGACCTATTGATGCAATCAACATACAGCTTTGATAATTTAATGCTGTTCATGGCTTACATTTTCTTTCGATGGGTTTCTAGTATCCCAAAATCATGGACATTACATCATGAATGAGGCCTCAAGAATGTACGCTGTTCTGTCCAAGATGAGGTGAAGATTTGTTTTGATTTCAAAGACAAAAGACGTCTAACACACCCACATCCCACTGAAACAAATTATAATGAAAGAAACGTACCTCGTTTGATGCAAGCATCGTCAAAGTGTCGACTGCAGATCTTGGCCTTGTCTGGGTTGAATGCTTCGTCCACTCGATCAATTTTAGCAATGATGGCTGATCTCCATTTGTCTTTCGCTTCACTGACACCTTTTCTTGGAATTCCAACGAAAGAAAGTCCCCTGCATGCCACTGATGATACCTTACAATCAACAACACAACACTTGGCTCCATCTGAAGTACTGTTCGCCCTCCTTGATATTGGTTTAGGAACCACGGCAGCTCTTGTAAGTTGTATCACTGTCATTAATGTCACTCATTCGCAACACACTGTGGTTGACTCTGGAAGTAACTAGGCATTTCAGAAATGGGTGACAACAAAACTAAACACAGGGTTACAAACTAGACACATTTTCCCACCGACTTATGAGGAGAAAAAATTAAGATGGGTAAAACTAAGACACAAAAATCGTGATTTTCGCCAGGTGTTTACACTAACAAAGGCATCGGCCACTGAAAGCGGAGCAACCGGAAGTGCAATTAGAACAATGTTGAAAACGAGGCTATTGGCGAACTTATTTCTCTACACGCCACAGTCAGCAATCCATTCTTATTGGATCCATGGTTGAGGCGACCTTGAACTGCTCGTGTCGGCCGAACTTTCTTCATCACTGTCACTCCAATCGCCAAGCTGATCATCAGCGATTTCCATGAATTCACGATCGCTATCATCACTTTCATCATACTCTTCTTCTGATAGACAATGAATAAGAGCATCTTTCTCATTAGAGCTGTCAGAAATCGCAAGTTCCAGCGTCTTCATTTGTCGCTCTCTCGCCATTTTGTCAACACATAGACCATATGCACAAAAGTTACGAGTTCTGATCATTGGTATAAAAGATCGACTAAAGGGAGCTAAATCTGCTTGCACATTCCTTCAGTCACACAGGCAAACAAGATTAATCTCCTTAGACCAGTAGAACCAGAGCGAGAAATGTGCGATCGCATCGCAAACAATCTCGCGATACGACTCGGGCAGAAGGACGCCTATCGCAAATAATCTCGCGATACAACTTCAGTGAGTTAAGCTTCTACCCAGGGAATTCTCTTTTCTATGACCTTGGCCTTCAGCAGCACACTCTTTGAAGGCTGCAGGGTTTCAAACAACCCCCATGACACAATGCTCATTTGAGTAGCACTGATGTCCCCAGAGTATAATATTACACCATATTCAGAAAAGAAAAGAAAAGAAGGAATGATTGACACTTGAATCTGAAATTTGGTATTTTAAGGAATTTTCATGAAAAGCAAGTTTGTTTTCAATTAAATCTGTGTAGGCCGCAGGTCTGCATAATTGTGATTGTTCAAGCCGGAACTTGTAGCGTTCACAAAACAAAAATGTCTATGAGATTCTATAAGGCTTCATAGGAGATAATTATATTAAAACATTTTATAAAAAGGATTGGAACAACTTACTGCCAAGCATTTGAATTGCTGTTCCTTGCCTTGCCACTATAAAAACAGTCAAAATGTCATTTTCTGGTGATTTTGACTTACAAGCATATTTGAGGTGTTTCAACCCTCTCCAAAGACAGATATGTTTTCAAACAGTGATTGAAAATGGCAGTCAGGTCCTCCTGAGCGGGGACTGAACCGCAGCACCAAGCGACTCCCACCATCGCCAACAGGGGGAGCCACTAAGCCAAATCCAGGACAGCCAATCCACTCCAGCGATTCCCTAGGGGTGGGATTCACCCTGGGGAGGGGGGATTTCCCCTGGGGAGGGGGATTTCCCCTCAAGCAAGGACGGGGTGGGGGAGCTGAGAGCTTGTGGCTTGCTGTCCAATGTTGATTCTCACGGCACGCCCGGTCAGAGCTACCTTCCCCCTAATCATGGTTGCCTCCTCAATCCTGGGGTCAGTCTCGGTGGCCAGCCGCTCCATCACCTGCCAGTTCTCCCTCGTCAGACCCTGAGCAGGCATGCCAAGAACCTGGAGGAAGAGGTAAAAAAAAACAACTGTAAATGTTGACAGACCTGAATTACAGTCAAGGTGTAAGTGTGGTTTCATTTAGCAACATTTCACCCATGTCTGGGTCTCGAACCGCTTCACACTTTACCCCCTGATCAATGGGCAGCTTGGTCCACACTCCACTGTCACCTGACGAAATTACAGTGACAGACACATACGATGCACAGTGTCTGGTACCAGCACCTATTTCACTTCCTGGGAAGTATTCCAACCTGATGCTGGCTCAAGGCCAAGTACGACGGCTAACCGCACTGCAGTGGGCCACCTCTGCCCTCACAGTTACCTGGATTTACTTCTCCTCTCATTCAATGCTAAAAGCAAAGCTCATATATTGACTTCAAACAAGGTTTCACAAAAGGGGGGGGGGAAGGAGAAAAAAAAGGAAAAAAAGAAAAGAAATGGATGAGTATTTCAAATAAGATTTGCAGTTTGGTCATATTTTCATTGCTGCTTGGCTTCTGAAAAACACTTAGCACTTTTCCCTTTACTTGTAATGCACTGCATGAAACCAGTCCCAACTCACAAATTGGTGACAAAATACAAATTGGTGCTACAACTTTCAGCAATGCATGGTGGTGGTCTGTCTCAGGACCAATCATATGTTTCTGCAGAAATGCACCCTGGGGACACTGAATTTTCAGATCCTTAATAAAACAATTTATCTGAAGAATATGGTTAAATGTGTGAAAATTAACTTTCTGTTGCCTCAACTTTGTTATGCATTATGCTGGTTGAAATACTTCCGAGAATGTGACACCTATCTTCAACAGAGCATAACTTCTACAATTTCGATCCTACTGTATTCATACAGATTGGACCCGACTCGTTACCTTTTCGTTTGTGTAATGCTGTGTGTTTTGTATGATGTCACAGAAAAAAATGTCTGTGAAGGATAATGAAGTAAAGTTGGTCTATGATCTACTGTATGTCAACCCTTACCCTGGCATCATCACTGGGACTGCTAGGTCTGTCAGTGTTGTTTAAAAAAGCTAAGTTTCAAGGAGGAGACACCTACCCTTTCCTGTTGCACGCGCCCTCCTAACTCTCAACAAAACATAGCAAAAACTACACTAGAAGTGCTCATGGTTGAACAACGAACAAATCCATGTCAATGTTGTGTCAGATAATGCTAATGCTGCGTTTTCAAAGTAATTTTTGGAAAAAACATCTGAGGGCCTTCACCCCTCAATCTAGCGGCATATGTGGCAACTACCAGCATGGGGGTTAACCCTTTTCTAACAGGTAATGAGTATTCTCGTTTAGGCCAACCACCCACCAGCACAAAAACATAAACACCATAGATGGAAGTAACATTATCTATCTGTTGTATGCTAATGTTTCATGATGACTGAAGCTCAAACAAGACAGTTATTGACATTTTTTCTAAATCCACCCAAGTTTTGGCATTTTTCAGTGGGCAACCCCAGGCTGCTGTGAGTTGGTAACGTTGGTCAGAAAAGGGTTAATGAAGCAAAAAAGATGGACGGATGGATAGAGTTTTATGGCCTATCAGCCTTTGTAGGCTATGTAAGGCCATCAAGCATGAAAATCACTGGAACAGATCAGAGTAAACGTAAATCAAGTCACGGTGTCCCTAGTTATTCGCCTCTTACGAATCGCATAGGGAGGCACGGTGGGTCTCTTACCCCGAACCCACAGGGGAATAGCAACAAAGAGCTCACCTTCACCAAGACAGAGACTGCAGGATGACTGGGATCCGCCCACAGGAGGCGGGCGCAGTCTTGTGACGCCTGCATGATTTCCCATGGCTCCTTCTTCAGTGTCATATAGGCAGTGGCGAAAAGACTCTTTTTCATCTCCTGAGAAAACATTCATGGTCATTGGAAGTTGATGATGGTTGCAAGTTTTGGATCTTCATAGCCACTAGGCACAAAAAAGGGGGGAAAACATTGTGGTTACCGTAACATGGCAAAATATTTTTTTTAAGGATTTGTTACTCTGTAGGTCCGCATTAACTTTAAAAAAAAAGAAGAAAAAGAAATGAATGTTTTTGAAGAGGCCAGATTAAACATACATCTTGTTTTTTCTCCACTGAAAACACCTTTTTAACCCTCTGAGCGCCGTCGGCGGTCATAACCGCCGAAGTAGTTACCTCCCCTCACAGCCGTCGGCGGTTATAGTCGACAAACTGATAGGCATGTTTGAATCTGGCGCTGTTTGCTATGAATCTTGGGATTGTGAGAGCTCTCTACGCATGGAGACTGCACAGAAGAGCCTCGCTTTCATAATAATAGTCGCCATATTGTTTCACTGCACGTGCGCGAATTTAGATCGAATTTTTAAGTTACTGATCGAGGTAGACACGCTGCCGCTCGATTTCGATCGCGCACGCTGGCCCAGAAATGACTCAGCTCGATCCTGATGAAGAGCGAATCTTCGAAATATTGTTCGATTCGGACTCGGAAGAAGAATTCCATGGCTTCACAGAGGAAGATTTGGTCGAGTTTGCCGCAGACAGTGACTCCGATGACAAAATCGAAGTTGAACCAGCGCAGTCTAAGATTCCGTCTGCGTGTGACCACTCTTGGTTGCTGTGGCAAACTCAACCAAATCTTCCTCTGTGAAGCCATGGAATTCTTCTTCCGAGTCAGAATCGAACAATATTTCAAAGATTCGCTCTTCATCAGAATCGAACTCAATCATTTCTGAGCCAGCGTGCGCAATTGAAATCGCGCAACAACGTGTCTACCTCGATCGGTAACTTCTAAATTCGCGCATGGACTCTCCTCAACATGTGCCCGATGAGGTATCTAAATCGGATGCTTTTTATCTCTATTTCAACTAATAAAGTCGTTGACTTGATGATCGACAAAACGAATCGCTACGCTGGTCAAGTGAGGGTGAAGAAAGGAAGCGATGCGGGAATTTATTCTCGAGTGAGTCAGTGGCAGCCTGTCACTCGACACGTTTTTTAATTTGTGTTGTCTCAGTTTATTTTTAAATCATATTGTATTGCATGGACATAAATTTCAGTGTGTCTATCAGAGAGAGCATTCAATTTTCCATCTTTCCTCCAAAAAGTTTGCCTCTATAGCAAATAATAAAATAATTGTATATTTTTAAACAGAAGAGGGGTCTCGGTTTTGGGGCACGTCCAGAAAATAACTGGCTGCAGGGAGTAAAATCCGTTAAAAATTAATGGGGTCCAGAGGGTTAAATGTAAACAGTCGATTCCCAGAGAGCTTGAAGGACAGGGAAGATGGGACAGCATGCAGTATTTTGTTTACCATATCTTTTTTCCTTCTTTTTTTCTTCTTCATGATTTAACTCTTAACATCCTGTACCGCTCCAAACCACACGTGAGTCTAAATTCTAAATTGCTTGTAACCGCTCGTGCGTCATGCATTAAAGTCCAAGGGAAATAACTCTGGCAAGAAGCTCTCTAGCACTGACAGAGATTACTGCGCTACTCCTGCATGGTTAGTGCATCTCTGTGAAATTTTTTAATGGGTTTCAATAAGTTTCCACTGAGTTATTTGGCTTTTTCACTCATTTTTTTGTGGACGTTCTCCATTGCAAAGATGGCGGATAGAAATGCCGACTGTGGTTCAGGCAGCGATTCATTTATTAATCAAAATGGTTTGATCTAGAAACGTTGGACTCGAAGAGTCTGCTCAGAGTGATGTAACTGTTTCCTGTGTCCGCACAAGTGATTTGTCAGACTTCCATGAGCAAATTATTTCGACTTCGTCATCGGATGATGATTTCAGCGTTGCTGAATGGTCAGACACTGTGGAGGAGTTTGCTAACAATTCCTTTTGTGGAAGCAGTTGGTCCTCAAGTACCACTCAGACTTGATGCAGAACTAGTAGCATATTTCCTGCAACTCTTTCCAGAGGAAATGCTCATCACGATCCATGACAAGACTGTATGCGAGGAAGATTGGCAAGGGAACATTCGAAACCTCCATGGAGGATTGGCAAGCCTTTCTGGGCATTCTGTTTCTGATGGGCGACATTCAGCTGCCAAATTACCGCTGCCACTGAAGCAAGCAATGTGAGCTGAGACAGCCAGCAATCGCCGATGTGATGTTGAGGAATTGTTACGAAATCATCACATGGAATACAGTGTTTATATATATATATATTTTATGTTTAGGTCTTTTTCCATTAATGTACCTGTAATTATGCACATTTCATGCAAATTAAGCACACAATAATATCAAAAACACTTCATACTTTATATTAGAATGACCATCATTCATTTTTGACTACACAAAAAAAAATTCTTAAAGATCCATACAATATTATAGAAGTTGGAATTTAATTAACAAATCAACCGTGTTATGTGTCATTTTCTCACAAACCTTACAGGACTGGGGCTTGTAGTTGGTCAAGAGTACGCAGGTGCTGAGTACGCCGATTTCACTACCCTACCTCAAAACGAAGCCTCTTTCTCCTCACACTGTCAACTCACACAATCCAAACTTGTTTCATGTTGTTGACAAAAGATCGATGTTTCTGCACACGTGTTTGATGCTCAATATTTCATGTTTTGCGCGAAAGATTGAATGCTGTCAGTGAGAGAAAGTGTCTTGACCTAGGAGCAATAAATATCATTAATACTTGGATGTTGAAGCTGCAACAGAGTTATTGTGTTGAAATAGTTTATCTTTTGTGGCTCTTTTTCTGAATGAGTGGTGGTGTCGAGTTAAGATGAGACTCCAAACTGTCTTCTTCAAATACAACTAAACTAAAGACTACATTCAGTTTTTCTTTTCTGTACAGTTTATTCATCACCTAATGCATCATATTTATGGGAAATGAAGAGTGTATCATTACTGTATCAGAAAGTTTATTTTGAAATATTTGCGTCACACCAATACTCAGCACCTCTGTACTCTTGACCAGTTGTGAAATTCCTTATAGGACATTAAGAGTTAACAAATCAACCATGTATGTGTCATTTTCTCTAAAACCTTACAGGACTGGGGCTTGAACGTGAAATTCCTTATAGGACATTAAGAGTTAACAAATCAACCATGTTATGTGTCATTTTCTCTAAAAACCTTACAGGACTGGGGCTTGAGTGAAATTCCTTATAGGACATTAAGAGTTAACAAATCAACCATGGTATGTGTCATTTTCTCTAAAACCTTACAGGACTGGGGCTTGTACACAAATTGTAGTTGTGAAAATTTAGTATAGGACGTTCAGAAGTTAAACTGGGGATCCAAGTGTAAACCCTGACAGTCCTAAATAGCTGAGGAAAAAAATTGTGGTTACAGCAACATGGCTGCAAAAAAAAAGTAGGGTCTGTGGGTAGGTCTGATATTTTAACTCTCCTACCACTGGTACCTTGGGCAAAAAACCTAGCTCTAAACCCCATGAAAAGGGAGGCAACTGTGTAATATTACTGTTACTTAAATAAAAATCAATTTTAAAAAAAAACCTTTTTTTTTTCACAAAAGTTTTAATACCTTTCTTTAGATAACATATTTCCTCTTATATATAGAATGCTAATCTTTCCTTTGAGACCCAAATAATGGGCACCAACAAATAGAAATACAGAGTAGCTAAGAATCTCTGAAAAAGATGCAGTCCCCAACCTTCAGTTCCCTTCTCAAAATCATTATCATGACATCTTATCTAGACTACAGCCACAATCTAAACCACCATGCAAGTAAAAGAGTTAACTCCCTCTTGACCACACCACACTGCCTTATGATAAAAACACAGTACCTCACAAGGGAAGATCATAGAGGACAATCAAAATGAACTAGATGACACATTTTACAAAAACATTTTGACTTTGAGGAAGAATTTGATTTCTTTGGCAGTTGTGACTTTCCACACTCGGTCCTCACAACTCTCTTTCGCCTGCTTTTAACTCATTGAAGACGGCACTATTTTTAGCCTCGTGTTGACTGGAGACGCATATTTCTGGGGCATTTTTACAGAAATTGCTGAAATAATACTAATCAAAGCAATGGAAAAACTGTTGCCATCATTAGAACGCTCTTTGTCTCCTCTAT
>JAWQFJ010029536.1:15000-18397 GCA_034096865.1 Theodoxus fluviatilis | reverse complement strand
GGTTATGTTCAATTTGGCATCATCTAGAAAAGAGAAGGAAAAAAGTTCGAACCGACCTACTGCATGTTAGTGTTACCCTTACCATGGTGTCACAATTAGGATTGATTGGATAACCCATTCAGAGGGAAAGGTTCATGACCTCTGCCCCCGGCCACTTGTATGGACATGCAGAGACCCTTCCTCCATAGAGTGAGAGCAAACAATCGGCTTTAACTAGTTTAAGATCAATCACAACAGAGAGAAAAATAACTTTACCCCCATCACACGGGACATATGCCGTGCCTAGAGGCCTGGGCCCAAAGCTTCCCCTATAGGTTGAGGGTAAAAGAATTGATCCACCCTGTCTCCCTACAGGATTTATAAGAGGCATATAAGTAGAGACATCTTGACTTGAATTGCACTTGGAACTGTTCCAGTGATTTTCGTGGTTACTGGCCTTACAATACATGGTCTGCAAAGGGTGATAGGCCGTAAAACTCCAAACATCCATCCATACACTGGCCCAGACATCCATCCATACACTGGCCCAGACATCCATCCATACACTGGCCCAGACATCCATCCATACACTGGCCCAGACATCCATCCATACACTGGCCCAGACATCCATCCATACACTGGCCCAGACATCCATCCATACACTGGCCCAGACATCCATCCATACACTGGCCCAGACATCCATCCATACACTGGCCCAGACATCCATCCATACACTGGCCCAGACATCCATCCATACACTGGCCCAGACATCCATCCATACACTGGCCCAGACATCCATCCATACACTGGCCCAGACATCCATCCATACACTGGCCCAGACATCCATCCATACACTGGCCCAGACATCCATCCATACACTGGCCCAGACATCCATCCATACACTGGCCCAGACATCCATCCATACACTGGCCCAGACATCCATCCAAACACTGGCCCAGACATCCATCCATACACTGGCCCAGACATCCATCCATACACTGGCCCAGACATCCATCCATACACTGGCCCAGACATCCATCCATACACTGGCCCAGACATCCATCCATACACTGGCCCAGACATCCATCCATACACTGGCCCAGACATCCATCCATACACTGGCCCAGACATCCATCCATACACTGGCCCAGACATCCATCCATACACTGGCCCAGACATCCATCCATACACTGGCCCAGACATCCATCCATACACTGGCCCAGACATCCATCCATACACTGGCCCAGACATCCATCCATACACTGGCCCAGACATCCATCCATACACTGACCCAGACCTGACCATGCTGCCTATGCTGCGACTAACGCAGTAAGAGTTAACCACAAATTCTTTTTTCCATGGCATACTATTCCAAGTAAAAAGATTTGCAATTGTTGATCATGCAGGTTACTACAATGTGCATCTGGTGCAGGTTACTACAATGTGCACCTGGTGCAGGTTACTACAATGTGCACCTGGTGCAGGTTACTACAATGTGCACCTGGTGCAGGTCACTACAATGTGCACCTGATGCAGGTTACTACAATGTGCAGCTGGTGCAGGTTACTACAATGTGCACCTGGTGCAGGTTACTACAATGTGCACCTGGTGCAGGTTACTACAATGTGCACCTGGTGCAGGTTACTACAATGTGCACCTGGTGCAGGTTACTACAATGTGCACCTGATGCAGGTTACTACAATGTGCACCTGGTGCAGGTTACTACAATGTGCACCTGATGCAGGTTACTACAATGTGCAGCTGGTGCAGGTTACTACACTGTGCACCTGATGCAAGTTACTACAATGTGCACCTGGTGCACATAACTACAATGTGCACCTGGTGCACATTACTACAATGTGCACCTAGTGCAGGTTACTACAATGTGCACCTGGTGCAGGTTACTGCAATGTGCACCTGGTGCAGGTTACTTCAATGTGCATCTGGTGCAGGTTACTACAATGTGCACCTGGTGCAGGTTACTGCAATGTGCACCTGGTGCATGTTACTGCAATGTGCACCTGGTGCAGGTTACTTCAATGTGCACCTGGTGCAGGTTACTGCAATGTGCACCTGGTGCAGGTTACTTCAATGTGCACCTGGTGCAGGTTACTACAATGTGCACCTGGTGCAGGTTACTTCAATGTGCACCTGGTGCAGGTTACTACAATGTGCACCTGGTGCAGGTTACTACAATGTGCACTTGAACACCACAGAGAAGTTGCAGGTCCTGGTTTTGGACTCGACCAAAATGTCATTGTCATGTGTCTTCATAACAACCATTCCAATTGAAAGACCACGTGTCATGATATAAGGCTGTTTGTGTTTATTTGCAGGTGACTGTGCTGACGAGTCAATTGCCCATCAGGAAACATCAGGACCAGTCATTGGCTGCAAAATAGATGACCCTCTCTCATCATGTCTAAATTTAGAAGTGACCTCCAGAGGCCGAGGGAGTGGCGGGGTCAAGGCTACAGCAGACCTTACCCAGACATGGACAGAGTTCAAGTACCAGTGTTCCACCCCTATCAGGACGGTGTGGGTGTTCCCGGTAGTGAAAGGACAGCCCCTAGGGGGAGGCGGAGAAAGAGACATAAGAAGAGCTCTGTCCCTGACTTGATGCCCACGCCATCTCTGGAATCCCAGAGGCAGTTGAACACAGCTGGTCCACCCCCACATGCCCTGGTGATGCCTGAGGGACACAGAGAGCTCACACACAAGGGAGAGACTTACGAGCCTTCAAGTAGTCTGTACAACTTTGGGAGAGAAAGGAGTCCTATGAGAGATCCCTATCATTCACAATGGTCCAAAGGAAAAAGACATCATGGCAACGATGATACCAGGATAGATGAAGTCCCCAGGGATGAACTGAGAAGCTTCATTCCGATGACGGCTCATGAGGACAGACATATGCAGAGATATCCCGGACCAAGTGGCAGTGATCCGGGGTATTCAAGCAGGGCAGAAGAAAATCCCATGTACTCAGAATTTCAAGATTCTTGGGATCGTGGACAGTGGAGGAACCACGTCAGCTCACCTGCAGGTACTCCAAGGTATGACTGGAAAGCAGAACACTTGGAAGCTCCTTCTTCATCTGCCAGAGTTCCTGGAGGAAATCTTGCATCATCTTACCCCCAGCAGAGTAGGGACACAGAGTCTACCAGCAGTAGGGGTGATGGTGGACACTACAGACATGACCAAAAGAAACCCTTCACCATGTCATATAGGGAAGCTGGAATGGATGGCCAGGCACACGAAGGACAGGACAGGCACAGAATTCCCAGTGGAAGCAAATCCTCTGTCAGAGTCTCTCCCATCTCTGAGCCTTCCTCTAGCATCCATGGCCGACTCTCAGCAGACAGGCTCTCAGATTTTCCAAGAGCTTCTTCTTCAGTGATTTCCAAGCCATCCAAGTCGC
>JAWQFJ010029536.1:0-10000 GCA_034096865.1 Theodoxus fluviatilis | reverse complement strand
ATCCATCCATCCATCCATCCATCCCTACAGGTTAGTCGAATATGAAAACAGAACTGTGAATGCTGTTTCCAACTGCCATACTTGTTTTCTACACTCTGTGACTTGATTACAACAGTCATGTTGTCTCCTGAAATGTCCGCCACCTTTCTCGTTATATGTTCACATATCTCAGGACTCTTTGGTATGTAGACACTTTAATCAGAATGAGAAAAAATTCCATCTTCAATAGATGTATTTGTGATATGAAAAGCATGTAAGCCACCACCAGGAAAAAAAGAAGGGGAAACAAAGTGACAGAGAAAAGACAAAGACTATGAACAAGAGAAACAAAATATTTTCTTTCAGGACTAAAGGTGTTAGGATTTAGACGGGCTAGTAAAAAATCTTGCTGGCTAGTGAATTGTATGTGCAGCTAGCCCGATGGGCTACTGAACAAACAAGCTGTTGAACACCACTGATATGGAGTTGTAGAGGTAGCAGGCATCTGTTGGTCTTGCAAGACTGTGGTTATGTCCAGGTGGTTCACCCTCTCCCTGAGCAGTGTCTGAAGTGGCTTTGGAAAGGCTTCCATAAATGGGCCACCCTAGTGGACTGGTCTGAGGAGAGGGGTGTGGAAAGATGGCCAAGCTGGCGGGCCATACAAGCTAGCAAGCAACAGCATCTGACTGGCAAGGGATCTTGCTTGGTTAATTCTCTCTGTGATTTCGCAGTGATTCATTCATAAAACGACGAAATAATTTGACGGTTAAATAAAAAAAACCTGCTGTGTTCCGCCAGTTTGTGTTTCCTGCCTGCTTGACTGTCTCTCTCACACCCCTTTCCTCAAACGAGTCCACTCATGTGGCCCGTGTATGGAAGCCTTTCCATGGCTTCTCAGTCCAAACTTAGATCAGCGGTCCCTCCCGCACCATCTGTGGATGAAGTCGGATGGCCAAGAGGAAATCTGTCCATCCTGCCTCTGTTTCTTTCACCTCCACATGTCTTCGGCCTGTGCATAACTCTTTGTCTCACCTTGCCTGAAGCCCTCACTAACAGCTGCCTTCCAGTAGTTCAGCAGCACTATACAAAAATGTTATTAGTCTGCAAGGCAAAAAAACCAGGAAGATTGTTGTGGTTATAGTAACCAACTGACTTTTTTTTTCTCCTGCCAATTCTAGAATTTGTTTTTTAATCATATGGAGAGAAAAAAAAATCAATGGTTAAAAACCCAAAAATTTGTTGTTCCATCTTCCCAATGATCACTTCTAGAGTGGAAAAATTTCCTGCGAAAATTGCATGAACTCACACACACATATACACAAATGTGTGCATTGTCGATCTGGCCTCAAATATATTTTTAATTAACCCTCTTGCCACCGGACGTCCCGGTGCGTCCCTAAAAAAATGACTATTCTCTCCCGTGGACGTCCCGGCACGTCCTGCATGACACCACACTCACACTGGAAGCTGCCATGTTTTCCATGGTAACGATAATCTCACAAGATTTCGAGCATTAGCTCCGCAGCGAACAGGCCATCATCTGCCAATTTGATTGTTAATTTCTGGCGATTGAGGGAATTTTCTGAATTTTGGAAACATCGCAATGTCGGGCAAGCCATAGCCAGGCCCATCGCATGTTTTTTCCAAAGATAGCAATGCAGAAAACATTGAATTACCACTGTTTGACCTTGAATAGGACAATGAGAGTGACCTAGATCCAGAGATTCTGACTAGCCAAGTAGACAGCGATCATCTCTGATCAAATGGACCTGCAATTCAACTCGGATCACACTAGAGAAGTTTGCGGAGGAAGTGGGCATGCTTTGCGACCTGCTTGTCGATGGATCAGCCTCTTATATTCTTGAATTATTTTTAGATGATTCATTTTTCCAACATGTTGGGGAGCAGACAAACTTGTATGTATGCTGTTTAACTCAATGACGACGCACCGCATCATATGATGCGGTGAGGTGAGCAACGGTTGACGACGCACCGCATCATATGATGCAGTGCGTATGTAAATTTCTTGTGCGTGTTGTAAGGGGCTCTTAACCAGTCGAGGTAGTCTAGTTCTCTTATAAGATAGTGAGGAACATTGTAGATCGTCTGTGTCTCTGAATTTGAAGAGGATAAGGCACTGCCAGACTTTGTTTACACATGTGGCAAGGGGCGATTTCAATGCTAAATCACAATGGCGTCGCGGCAGGACGATGAGGATGTTGTTGAAATCGCTATGAAAGAAGCATCAGATGAGAAGGACGATGTGCTCCTTTTTTCGAAGAGGGCGAAGATGAAAAAGATGCAGTTTTAGAGGAGCAGATCATAGGTATAGTGCACGAACTGCTGACAGAAGAAGAGGAATCGGAAACTGATCCGTACACGCTGTCGGCTTAGAGTCGGCCTCACTCCAGTCGAACTAAATACAGGCACGCCAGACGGTACCCATCTTTGTTGCAATACTATATTCAAAATAAAATTAACGAGAGAATGACATTGATCTACAAGGATAGAGGAGACAAAGAGCGTTCTAATGATGGCAACAGTTTTTCCATTGCTTGATTAGTATTATTTCAGCAATTTCTGTAAAAATGCCCAGAAATATGCGTCTCCAGTCAACACGAGCTAAAAATAGTGCCGTCTTCAATGAGTTAAAAGCAGGCGAAAGAGAGTTGTGAGGACCGAGTGTGGAAAGTCACCACTGCCAAAGAAATCAAACTCTTCTTCAAAATCAAAATGTTTTTGTAAAATGTGTCTCTATTTCATTTTGATTGTCCTCTATGATCTTCCCTTGTGAGGTACTGTGTTTTTTATCATAAGGCAGTGTGTGTGGTCAAGAGGGAGTTAACTCTTTACTTGCATGGGGTTTAGATTGTGGCTGTAGTCTAGATAAGATGTCATGATAATGATTTTGAGAAGGGAACTGAAGGTTGAGGGACTGCATCTTTTCAGAGATTCTTAGCTACTCTGTATTTCAATTTGTTGGTGCCCATTATTTGAGCCTCAAAGGAAAGATTAGCATTTCTTATATAAGAGAAATATGTTATCTAAAGAAAGGTATTAAAACTTTTGTGAAAAAAAAAGTTTTTTTTAAAATTGATTTTTATTTAAGGTAACAGTAATAATTACACAGTTGCCTCCCTTTTCATGGGGTTTAGAGCTAGGTTTTTTGCCCAAGGTACCAGTGGTAGGAGAGTTAAAATATCAGACCTACCCACAGACCCTACTTTTTTTTTGCAGCCATGTTGCTGTAACCACAATTTTTTTCCTCAGTTATTTAGGACTGTCAGGGTTTTACACTTGGATCCCCAGTTTAACTCTGAACGTCCTATACTAAATTTCACAACTACAATTTGTGTACAAGCCCCAGTCCTGTAAGGTTTTAGAGAAAATGACACATACCATGGTTGATTTGTTAACTCTTAATGTCCTATAAGGAATTTCACTTCAAGCCCCAGTCCTGTAAGGTTTTAGAGAAAATGACACATAACATGGTTGATTTGTTAACTCTTAATGTCCTATAAGGAATTTCACTTCAAGCCCCAGTCCTGTAAGGTTTTAGAGAAAATGACACATAACATGGTTGATTTGTTAACTCTTAATGTCCTATAAGGAATTTCACAACTGGTCAAGAGTACAGAGGTGCTGAGTATTGGTGTGACGCAAATATTTCAAAATAAACTTTCTGATACAGTAATGATACACTCTTCATTTCCCATAAATATGATGCATTAGGTGATGAATAAACTGTACAGAAAAGAAAAACTGAATGTAGTCTTTAGTTTAGTTGTATTTGAAGAAGACAGTTTGGAGTCTCATCTTAACTCGACACCACCACTCATTCAGAAAAAGAGCCACAAAAGATAAACTATTCAACACAATAACTCTGTTGCAGCTTCAACATCCAAGTATTAATGATATTTATTGCTCCTAGGTCAAGACACTTTCTCTCACTGACAGCATTCAATCTTTCGCGCAAAACATGAAATATTGAGCATCAAACACGTGTGCAGAAACATCGATCTTTTGTCAACAACATGAAACAAGTTTGGATTGTGTGAGTTGACAGTGTGAGGAGAAAGAGGCTTCGTTTTGAGGTAGGGTAGTGAAATCGGCGTACTCAGCACCTGCGTACTCTTGACCAACTACAAGCCCCAGTCCTGTAAGGTTTGTGAGAAAATGACACATAACACGGTTGATTTGTTAATTAAATTCCAACTTCTATAATATTGTATGGATCTTTAAGAATTTTTTTTTGTGTAGTCAAAAATGAATGATGGTCATTCTAATATAAAGTATGAAGTGTTTTTGATATTATTGTGTGCTTAATTTGCATGAAATGTGCATAATTACAGGTACATTAATGGAAAAAGACCTAAACATAAAATATATATATATATAAACACTGTATTCCATGTGATGATTTCGTAACAATTCCTCAACATCACATCGGCGATTGCTGGCTGTCTCAGCTCACATTGCTTGCTTCAGTGGCAGCGGTAATTTGGCAGCTGAATGTCGCCCATCAGAAACAGAATGCCCAGAAAGGCTTGCCAATCCTCCATGGAGGTTTCGAATGTTCCCTTGCCAATCTTCCTCGCATACAGTCTTGTCATGGATCGTGATGAGCATTTCCTCTGGAAAGAGTTGCAGGAAATATGCTACTAGTTCTGCATCAAGTCTGAGTGGTACTTGAGGACCAACTGCTTCCACAAAAGGAATTGTTAGCAAACTCCTCCACAGTGTCTGACCATTCAGCAACGCTGAAATCATCATCCGATGACGAAGTCGAAATAATTTGCTCATGGAAGTCTGACAAATCACTTGTGCGGACACAGGAAACAGTTACATCACTCTGAGCAGACTCTTCGAGTCCAACGTTTCTAGATCAAACCATTTTGATTAATAAATGAATCGCTGCCTGAACCACAGTCGGCATTTCTATCCGCCATCTTTGCAATGGAGAACGTCCACAAAAAAATGAGTGAAAAAGCCAAATAACTCAGTGGAAACTTATTGAAACCCATTAAAAAATTTCACAGAGATGCACTAACCATGCAGGAGTAGCGCAGTAATCTCTGTCAGTGCTAGAGAGCTTCTTGCCAGAGTTATTTCCCTTGGACTTTAATGCATGACGCACGAGCGGTTACAAGCAATTTAGAATTTAGACTCACGTGTGGTTTGGAGCGGTACAGGATGTTAAGAGTTAAATCATGAAGAAGAAAAAAAGAAGGAAAAAAGATATGGTAAACAAAATACTGCATGCTGTCCCATCTTCCCTGTCCTTCAAGCTCTCTGGGAATCGACTGTTTACATTTAAAAAGGTGTTTTCAGTGGAGAAAAAACAAGATGTATGTTTAATCTGGCCTCTTCAAAAACATTCATTTCTTTTTCTTCTTTTTTTTAAAGTTAATGCGGACCTACAGAGTAACAAATCCTTAAAAAAAATATTTTGCCATGTTACGGTAACCACAATGTTTTCCCCCCTTTTTTGTGCCTAGTGGCTATGAAGATCCAAAACTTGCAACCATCATCAACTTCCAATGACCATGAATGTTTTCTCAGGAGATGAAAAAGAGTCTTTTCGCCACTGCCTATATGACACTGAAGAAGGAGCCATGGGAAATCATGCAGGCGTCACAAGACTGCGCCCGCCTCCTGTGGGCGGATCCCAGTCATCCTGCAGTCTCTGTCTTGGTGAAGGTGAGCTCTTTGTTGCTATTCCCCTGTGGGTTCGGGGTAAGAGACCCACCGTGCCTCCCTATGCGATTCGTAAGAGGCGAATAACTAGGGACACCGTGACTTGATTTACGTTTACTCTGATCTGTTCCAGTGATTTTCATGCTTGATGGCCTTACATAGCCTACAAAGGCTGATAGGCCATAAAACTCTATCCATCCGTCCATCTTTTTTGCTTCATTAACCCTTTTCTGACCAACGTTACCAACTCACAGCAGCCTGGGGTTGCCCACTGAAAAATGCCAAAACTTGGGTGGATTTAGAAAAAATGTCAATAACTGTCTTGTTTGAGCTTCAGTCATCATGAAACATTAGCATACAACAGATAGATAATGTTACTTCCATCTATGGTGTTTATGTTTTTGTGCTGGTGGGTGGTTGGCCTAAACGAGAATACTCATTACCTGTTAGAAAAGGGTTAACCCCCATGCTGGTAGTTGCCACATATGCCGCTAGATTGAGGGGTGAAGGCCCTCAGATGTTTTTTCCAAAAATTACTTTGAAAACGCAGCATTAGCATTATCTGACACAACATTGACATGGATTTGTTCGTTGTTCAACCATGAGCACTTCTAGTGTAGTTTTTGCTATGTTTTGTTGAGAGTTAGGAGGGCGCGTGCAACAGGAAAGGGTAGGTGTCTCCTCCTTGAAACTTAGCTTTTTTAAACAACACTGACAGACCTAGCAGTCCCAGTGATGATGCCAGGGTAAGGGTTGACATACAGTAGATCATAGACCAACTTTACTTCATTATCCTTCACAGACATTTTTTTCTGTGACATCATACAAAACACACAGCATTACACAAACGAAAAGGTAACGAGTCGGGTCCAATCTGTATGAATACAGTAGGATCGAAATTGTAGAAGTTATGCTCTGTTGAAGATAGGTGTCACATTCTCGGAAGTATTTCAACCAGCATAATGCATAACAAAGTTGAGGCAACAGAAAGTTAATTTTCACACATTTAACCATATTCTTCAGATAAATTGTTTTATTAAGGATCTGAAAATTCAGTGTCCCCAGGGTGCATTTCTGCAGAAACATATGATTGGTCCTGAGACAGACCACCACCATGCATTGCTGAAAGTTGTAGCACCAATTTGTATTTTGTCACCAATTTGTGAGTTGGGACTGGTTTCATGCAGTGCATTACAAGTAAAGGGAAAAGTGCTAAGTGTTTTTCAGAAGCCAAGCAGCAATGAAAATATGACCAAACTGCAAATCTTATTTGAAATACTCATCCATTTCTTTTCTTTTTTTCCTTTTTTTTCTCCTTCCCCCCCCCCTTTTGTGAAACCTTGTTTGAAGTCAATATATGAGCTTTGCTTTTAGCATTGAATGAGAGGAGAAGTAAATCCAGGTAACTGTGAGGGCAGAGGTGGCCCACTGCAGTGCGGTTAGCCGTCGTACTTGGCCTTGAGCCAGCATCAGGTTGGAATACTTCCCAGGAAGTGAAATAGGTGCTGGTACCAGACACTGTGCATCGTATGTGTCTGTCACTGTAATTTCGTCAGGTGACAGTGGAGTGTGGACCAAGCTGCCCATTGATCAGGGGGTAAAGTGTGAAGCGGTTCGAGACCCAGACATGGGTGAAATGTTGCTAAATGAAACCACACTTACACCTTGACTGTAATTCAGGTCTGTCAACATTTACAGTTGTTTTTTTTTACCTCTTCCTCCAGGTTCTTGGCATGCCTGCTCAGGGTCTGACGAGGGAGAACTGGCAGGTGATGGAGCGGCTGGCCACCGAGACTGACCCCAGGATTGAGGAGGCAACCATGATTAGGGGGAAGGTAGCTCTGACCGGGCGTGCCGTGAGAATCAACATTGGACAGCAAGCCACAAGCTCTCAGCTCCCCCACCCCGTCCTTGCTTGAGGGGAAATCCCCCCTCCCCAGGGGAAATCCCCCCTCCCCAGGGTGAATCCCACCCCTAGGGAATCGCTGGAGTGGATTGGCTGTCCTGGATTTGGCTTAGTGGCTCCCCCTGTTGGCGATGGTGGGAGTCGCTTGGTGCTGCGGTTCAGTCCCCGCTCAGGAGGACCTGACTGCCATTTTCAATCACTGTTTGAAAACATATCTGTCTTTGGAGAGGGTTGAAACACCTCAAATATGCTTGTAAGTCAAAATCACCAGAAAATGACATTTTGACTGTTTTTATAGTGGCAAGGCAAGGAACAGCAATTCAAATGCTTGGCAGTAAGTTGTTCCAATCCTTTTTATAAAATGTTTTAATATAATTATCTCCTATGAAGCCTTATAGAATCTCATAGACATTTTTGTTTTGTGAACGCTACAAGTTCCGGCTTGAACAATCACAATTATGCAGACCTGCGGCCTACACAGATTTAATTGAAAACAAACTTGCTTTTCATGAAAATTCCTTAAAATACCAAATTTCAGATTCAAGTGTCAATCATTCCTTCTTTTCTTTTCTTTTCTGAATATGGTGTAATATTATACTCTGGGGACATCAGTGCTACTCAAATGAGCATTGTGTCATGGGGGTTGTTTGAAACCCTGCAGCCTTCAAAGAGTGTGCTGCTGAAGGCCAAGGTCATAGAAAAGAGAATTCCCTGGGTAGAAGCTTAACTCACTGAAGTTGTATCGCGAGATTATTTGCGATAGGCGTCCTTCTGCCCGAGTCGTATCGCGAGATTGTTTGCGATGCGATCGCACATTTCTCGCTCTGGTTCTACTGGTCTAAGGAGATTAATCTTGTTTGCCTGTGTGACTGAAGGAATGTGCAAGCAGATTTAGCTCCCTTTAGTCGATCTTTTATACCAATGATCAGAACTCGTAACTTTTGTGCATATGGTCTATGTGTTGACAAAATGGCGAGAGAGCGACAAATGAAGACGCTGGAACTTGCGATTTCTGACAGCTCTAATGAGAAAGATGCTCTTATTCATTGTCTATCAGAAGAAGAGTATGATGAAAGTGATGATAGCGATCGTGAATTCATGGAAATCGCTGATGATCAGCTTGGCGATTGGAGTGACAGTGATGAAGAAAGTTCGGCCGACACGAGCAGTTCAAGGTCGCCTCAAGTAGTTCCATGGATCCAATAAGAATGGATTGCTGACTGTGGCATGTAGAGAAATAAGTTCGCCGATGGCCTCGTTTTCAATATTGTTCTGATTGCACTTCCGGTTGCTCCGCTTTCAATGGCCGATGCCTTTGTTAGTGTAAACACCTGGCAAAAATCACGATTTTTGTGTCTTAGTTTTAGCCATCTGAATTTTTTCTCCGCATAAGTCGATGGGAAAATGTGTCTAGTTTGTAACCTTGTGTTTAGTTTTGTTGTCAGCCATTTCTGAAACGCCTAGTTACTTCCAGAGTCAACCACAGTGTGTTGCAAAATGAGTGACATTAATGACAGTGATACAAGATCTGCCGTGGTTCCTAAACCAATATCAAGGAGGGCAAACAGTACTTCAGATGGAGCCAAGTGTTGTGTTGTTGATTGTAAGGTATCATCAGTGGCATGCAGGGGACTTTCTTTTGTTGGAATTCCAAGAAAAGGTGTCAGTGAAGCGAAAGACAAATGGAGGTAAGAACTGTTATTGACGTTTCTCTATCAGACAGTAAAGTGTATCGAGCTGATTCACCTGTTTCGACAGATTTAGAATCGATCAGGCTCTCATCTTGCGGATGTCAATTGTTTTTCATCTACATTGAGCGGATAGCTGGGATGACGTACAATTCACGGGGTTTGCCGATCGACTTGCGGTTTGGCACGCGATGGCTGAAAGACTACAAAGCCTGACTCCAAGTCGACAATAGACCTGAAACATGACAAAATATTATTGTAAACACCGCAGCTGTTTTTGCTGAGCCATATTTATGCACAACAGGTGTCTTGTAGGCTTCATTTGCTCTGTTTACATTGACTCATTGCGCTCGATGCGCTTTCATCCCACTACTTAGTCAATCCTAGGATCCAATAATATATAATTTTAGAAAAGTACAGCTCTTGCTGATTAGATTGCAACATACAGCCATTCGATTGCACAAATTAAAAATTTCCCCCGTCAACATGAAAGTGAAGCAAGTTTTCACTATGGCTTTCCATTGAACAAGGACCATTTCCCACATATTTAGATAGCCTGACCAAAGTGCTTTGTTTTCCGTCAAAAGTGGAATGAATACCATTTTTTTAACTGCAAAGTGTGTCTGGGATACCTGCAAATGTACCTACAGTTTCAACTGATGGAATAAATCATCACTGTTTAAACAAGTATCTGTTTTACTCACCATGAGAATTCGCTCGACAGTGGCGT
>JAWQFJ010029535.1:20000-22500 GCA_034096865.1 Theodoxus fluviatilis | reverse complement strand
GAAGAAAGAAGAAGAAGAAAGAAGAAGAAGAAAGAAGAAGAAAGAAGAAGAAGAAGAAGAAGAAGAAGAAGAAGAAGAAGAAGAAGGAAGAAGAAGAAGAAGAAAGAAGAAGAAGAAGAAGAAGAACAAAGAAGAAGAAGAAAGAAGAAGAAGAAAGAAGAAGAAGAAAGAAGAAGAAGAAGAAGAAGAAGAAGAAGAAGAAGAAGAAGAAGAAGAAGAAGAAGAAAGAAGAAGAAGAAGAAAGAAGAAGAAGAAGAAGAAGAAGAAGAAGAAGAAGAAGAAGTAACATTTAAACACTGGATGCCAGCTAACACTCACCCGAAAGACATGGTCATCGATGTGTTTGAAGACGCTGGGGTTGACAATGACGTCACTTTTTCTCAGAGGGCCTGGTCGTATGTCTGGCTCCTTCTCCGGACAGTCCTGGTCTGCTCTGGTGGACAGGTATTTTTTGGAATGGGACTGACCCATCTCGGCACCTCACCACGCAATGGTTGTCAGGGTAGCTTCGATCCAGTAATCCAACAGCGCGTATGAAGAGTAGTGATGAGGCTGTGAAGGAGGCAGGAAGCAAAATATATGCCGTATGTGGAGATATATATCATGTGAAGATGTTTCGAGATTGGCAGTGTGTCGTGACCGCTCGTCCCCGTGCTAATCGGCGGCCATTTTGAAGAGATCGTGAAAGTGTAAGCTTTCACAGCGAAAGTGATCGGGAGTGAGAGGTGCTCCTGCATATAAAACAGTAACATTTCCTGACGTCACATTTATTTCCCCAGGCCCCCTACAGTCAATTCCATATATTTCAGTTGACGTTTTCATTCAAGCAATAACATAATGTATATCCCTCACAACGTACGTGCGCGCGAGCACACACATACTCATTCACACAAACTCACTCACTCACTGACATACTTCTGCCTGCACGCGACCGCGTGCACGCACGTGCACGAGCGCATTCGCACAAACAAACACACACACATACACACACGCACACACGCACGTACACACATATATACACACGCACACACACACACGCACGTATACACACACACGCGCGCACGCACACACGCACGCACACACGCACGTACACAAGCACGTACACACATACATACACATGCACACACACACACACACACACACACACACACGCACACACGCAGGTACACGCACATACACACGCATACACACACATAAACACACACATACACACACATATACACACACACACTTACACACACACATACACACACATGCACACACAGAGCAGTCCCATGACAGACTGTAGTCCTATGCACTCGTGTGTGTTAGCTGAGGCAGTCATGTAGATAAGTTAACAGTAGCTACATCCACCGTTATCCCGATGGATTCAGACATAAACAAACCTCGTCACAATGAACGTCCATTTACACATGCTGACGAGTAGAAACAACACATTTCCAATCATGTTATAGGCGTAATGAGTTCGATTATGTATGGCAACTGCTGCTAGAATATATATCCCAGCTTCACAGCCCATCACACACACATAATGCCCCCCACCATTGCTCACAAAACTTGGGCTTAGATCCCAACAAACAGAGCAGCATCAACCAACAGGCGGGCACCTGGAGGTATGACCAGGTGTGGCCCACCCCACCCCCACCCCACCCCCCAAGAGTGTTAAAAAGTTAAAGGGCCGAAACACTTGTTGACGGGGATTTCTTTTCTGAAGACCGTCGTGTTGGTATAGCTCCTCACAGGAGTTTCTTATATATATATATATATATATATATATATATATATAGAGAGAGAGAGAGAGAGAGAGAGAGAGAGAGAGAGAGATTTATATTATCAATGTTTAACAAGACGACAGGTGTGTGAGGCTACGTAACCAGCACGTAAACAAGCTGGATTTTTGCTGATGCAAAACAATTTTGTGATTGTGTGGTGACCAAGATTACTTCTGCGATAATGTCGTGCTATCTGACAGTGTTTGATGGACTGTGGCGAGACAACGCTTTTTCATACCTTCTGTTTATTATTATTATTAGCAGGTGTCTGCTGAGCCGTAGCTTTAGCGGTTTTTCCTTGCCCTGAGCCGGTGTTAGCAGAGAAATGACTCCGTGTAAGGAGGGTGACTTGGAAGTGTTATGAGTGGTGGACTCCACTGGCGTTTTCACGCTAACCAATCTGTGACTTTCAACTAGTGAATTGATCAATCAGAGTGGAGTGGGGTGAGCAGTGGGGATTGGACAGAGTAAACTTTGTGACGTCAGTGAATGCATTTAAGCAAGTGTCGCCGGATGTTCAGGGCGTCATTCCATTTATTTTTAGCGAAGCAGTGTCATCGGCGCCCTGCTTGGTGGGTGTTTTACTCTTGGCGGTGGCCATGTAGAAAACGAAGAATGATAGCGGTGAGAAACCTCAGCCCGCCCGGACCCGACTGGAAGATAACCCCTTTGCCCGGGGGTGGTGAAATGGTGGATGGCCAGCCTGCCTGCCTGCCTGCTTGCTTGCT